>JXCR01056283.1:488084-525540 GCA_002079205.1 Phalaenopsis hybrid cultivar | reverse complement strand
TCTGTCTTTCGGAGAACACTAGCCCCATACTCTCCGGCGGCTAGCTAGCCTCAACCGATCTTCTGAGGCACGACGCGTTCGATCTCGATCTTCTCCTCATGGTATCTCATGTTCTGCCCCTCGTCCATTGACGCGAATCCTTGCATCAGACTTCTCTTTTTCCTCTTTCATTGATAGTTGATTATTCTCCTTCATCGTTTCCGCTGAAATGCGAGAGGACCCGAATTGAGTGGCAGTTTGGAATCTACTGTCCATGCTTCTTTAGTTATGGCCCAGGACGAAGATTAGCTTCCAGTCATTCAGGTTGGCTAAGATCGCCGTCACGTATCTCCTTTTTGTCTTCCAGGCGTTTGCTGCATCCCTTTGGTGCAGGCGTTAGGGCCTCTCTCGCTCCCGTTCCTTTTTCTTTACTTGAGATTTCCCCAGTTTTCTTTAGGGATTGTTTCGTTTTTCCTCTTTTTTGTTACTCGTTCAACTCTTTTTTTTTTATTGTTCTTACAGGTCGTATTGGGTGCAGCTGGTTTTGCGCCTTACTCGAAAAATTTTATTTCTTTTTGACTGTTATTAAGAATTTTTTTGGCTTTGATTTGCCTCACTATGCTTAGTTATTGTATAAGGTGTTTTGCAGAGGATGGTAAAATGCATGAACTTTTGGATCACTTTGGGGGTGAGCTGCGGTGTTGAAATCTTACTTTGTGAATAACCATTGGTTTACCTTATCAGCTATTTTTCCCTTTTTCTCCTTTTCATTCAGAGTCCTTTCTTCAAGGATCCGCTTGGTTTGAAGATTTAGAAGAGATGACATGAAAATGATACATATTAGTTTTTATCAGCTTGCTTGTTCATGGAAAAATTGAGTGGAAAGTAATTATTTTTTTCTTTCTGGTTCAGGAAAAAATGATTTTTGTCATTTAAACCTTCATTTCGCAGCAGCATTAATTGAGTTTAAATTTCTTTGAATACTCTTCTCCATCTTGAAGTGTATCCTTAATGAACCCCAAGGAAGGCTGTACTAATTTAGGGGCTGTCTGCAACAAATTTAACACATGATTTTGCAGGATTTAAGCGGAATCCACCCAGTAGGTCATTTTTGACAAAATAAATCTCCGGATGCCCGTAAATCTTGATTCCACTGATATTGGCTGTAAATCCTGTAAATCCTAACTTTGTGGGGCTTGGGATTTAATTTCTGGGTCTTCTGACTGTCTACACCAGGCATAAATACTTTTTAAATCCATGCAGAAATTGCCAAACAGTTCTATTGGATTTACATGATTTGTAAATCTAGATTTACTGGATTTACTAAATCCTAACACCTTAAATTCCATCTATTGCACTGAATTATTTATTNTACTTATATATATATATATATTATGCTCATTTTCAATGACATCACGTGTTAATGAAATGTATTTTTTGTGTTTTTCATTTCAGGTAAAAAGAAATGGAGTTTAAGAGTAAAAGAAGCAAAAACAAGACAAAAAAAGCTCAAATAATGCAAAGGAGCAAAAAGTGACTAATGCAAAGGAGCAAAAAGTGACTTGGTGCCAAGTAGTTAAAACAGGCTTCTGGAAGGCCGATGCCTAGGCACCAAAAACGGTTTTTATTTTTGTGCAATGAATTTGAACAAATTTTAAGAGGTGCTCGAAGTGACTCTTGACGATTTTAAGAATTTTATTCAAATGGAGCATTGGTTGGTCGAAAAAAGGGGGGAGAACAGTGGTAAGCATGGGTGTGTGTGTGTGTGGCGTGAAGTCTGTTGGTGAGAGACATTCGAGTGTGTGTTTTGGTGTGTCAATTGGAGAAAGAAGTCATCAAATAAACTTAAAAAAATTTGCTTGGGGAGAAGTTTGCAATAGGTACTTTATATTTTCATTTTAGTTTTATTTTAGTTTTGTTATCCCCATGAAATTTGAATAATTTCCTTTATCTTTCTTCTTGAAATAAGAATTAATCACGTGCAAGATTATTATTATTTAAGATTTATCTTATTTCATACTTGTGATGATTCATACTTCCTTTTCATTAAAATCCTGACAACACTTTAAATCTATTTATTTGTATGGAGATTTGATTGGATTTGAGAAATTTGCAGGATGGCATGGGAACATGGAGAGGATGCAGGGCATCAAAATGGTGCAGCCTCCACCGGTGCAAGGAGGAATGATGCATTGATCAAACAATATTTTCTACTGTTTTGATGGAGTTTTTGTGCATGTCTGGTCTTGTCTTGTGTCGCAATAAGTTTTCTGTTCATTTATCACTTCATATAATTTTGCATTCCAACTTCGCGCCTAATGTTCTCTTCCCATGGAGAGAGAGAAGAAAATCTTGTTTTTTGGTGTGTGTGAGAATTAATTGATGAATTTGTATATTATTTGAGAACGATTTATTGTAGTTTTATAAATGATAACATTCACTAAATTATTACCGATTTCTTCCAAATTATTAGATGAGGCGTATATTTTTGTTGTACTGTTATGAATGAATTTTATTAGTTATGAAATATCTAATGTGTAATTATTGTTGTTTTGTTTTGAACAACACAATTGTTTCGTGCCATATTGATTATTTATCTAGAGAAAACTATAAATAAATTGTTTACCGAATGCACAAATCAAACAATTAAACAACTTATCTATAACATGGACAAAATGACATAAACTAGAATGTTCTATTTTCAAACGATCAAACTAAACAGTCAGTCAACTTATCTAAATCAGCTGCTAATCAACAGATTATCAGGATAAATTGAAAAAACTGCAACTACCCCAAACAGACTCTCAATTTAAGCTTGAGCTCGATTAATTACACCAAACTCAAGCTGAATTTTAGGAGTTGGAGCCAATTAATTCACCATGAAAGTGAGAAAAAAAAATTAAACCAGTGTATGATGAAATGATAAATACAAAAAGCATTTAAAAGAGAATTAAAAAGAAATTAGTTGATATAAAATATAAATATTAACTTCAAATATTTTTAATAATTTAAGAAAAATATTACTTCATCAAACCGGTTAAAGATGACTAGACATTGGCTCACCGACACCCTTAATATTTGTGTACATAAGACATACGCAGCGCTACGTACGTCCATGGGTTATTCCGGGGGTACAGGGGGTTATATCGGGGTTATACCCCGCTGTAACCCCCATGTAATCTCTTTGTAGACTACTTGTAGTCTACAAATGAGTTCCGCGCTTCTGTAATTTCATGAGTACAAATAAGTTATACGGATATTACAAAAGAGTTACATAGAAGTTACAGAAGTATAACCCGAATATAACCCCATATAACTCCTGAATAATCCCGGAACTACACAGCCTTATGTATGCAAATATGAATCGAGTGGTAAGTATGTAAATCTTCCATCCTTGAAATCATTAACTCGAGGTTAGACGTATAGATGAAAGTGGGACGGATGCCCTAGATTGAGTTCTTATGCAGCGCCGCTATCTGTCTTTCGGAGAACACTAGCCCCATACTCTCCGGCGGCTAGCTAGCCTCAACCGATCTTCTGAGGCACGACGCGTTCGATCTCGATCTTCTCCTCATGGTATCTTATGTTCTGCCCCTCGTCCATTGACGCGAATCCTTGCATCAGACTTCTCTTTTTCCTCTTTCATTGACAGTTGATTATTCTCCTTCAGCGGAAATCGTTTCCGCTGAAATGCGAGTAGGACCCGAATTGTGTGGCAGTTTGGAATCCACTGTCCATGCTTCTTTAGTTCTGGTCCAGGACGAAGATTAGCTTCCAGTCATTCAGGTTGGCTAAGATCGCTGTCATGTATCTCCTCTTTGTCTTCCAGGCGTTTGCTGCATCCCTTTGGTGCGGGCGTTAGGACCTCTCTCGCTCCCGTTCCTTTTTATTTACTTGAGATTTCCCCAGTTTTCTTTAGGGATTGTTTCGTTTGTCCTCTTTTTTCTTACTCGTTCAACTCTTTTTTTTTTATTGTTCTTACAGGTCGCATTGAGTGCAGCTGGTTTTGCGCCTTACTCGAAAAATTTTATTTCTTCTTGACTGTTATTAAGAATTTTTTTTTGGCTTTGATTTGCCTCACTATGCTTAGTTATTGTATAAGGTGTTTTGCAGAGGATGGTAAAATGCATGAACTTTTGGATCAATTTGGGGGTGAGCTGCGGTGTTGAAATCTTACTTTGTGGAAAACCATTGGTTTACCTTATCAGCTATTTTTCCCTTTCTCCTTTTCATTCAGAGGCCTTTCTCCAAGGATCCGCTTGGTTTGAAGATTAGAAGAGATGACATGAAAATGATATATATTAGTTTTTATCGGCTTGCTTGTTGATGGAAAAATTGAGTGGAAAATAATTATTTATTTCTTTCTGGTTCAGGAAAAAAATGATTTTTGTCGTTTAAACCTTCATTTCGCAGCAGCATTAATTGAGTTTAAATTTCTTTGAATTTATTGTAGGAATCTTGNTCATCAAACCGGTTAATGATGACTAGACATTGGCTCACCGACACCCTTACATAAATACCGATGAATTGAGTGTTAACTATGTAAATCTTCCATCCTTGAAATCGTTCAACCAGAGGTTAGACGTGTAGATGAAAGTGGGACGGATGCCCTAGATTGAGTTCTTATGCAGCGCCGCTACGTCTGTCTTTCGGAGAACACTCGGCCCATACTCTCCGGCGGCTAGCTAGCCTCAACCGATCTTCTGAGGCACGACGCGTTCGATCTCGATCTTCTCCTCATGGTATCTTATGTTCTGCCCGTCGTCCATTGACGCTTCTCCTTGCATCAGACTTCTCTTTTTCCTCTTTCGTTGACAGTTGATTATTCTCCTTCAGCGGAAATCGTTTCCGCTGAAATGCGAGTAGGACCCGAATTGTGTGGCAGTTTGGAATCCACTGTCCATGCTTCTTTAGTTCTGGTCCAGGACGAAGATTAGCTTCCAGTCATTCAGGTTGGCTAAGATCGCTGTCATGTATCTCCTCTTTGTCTTCCAGGCGTTTGCTGCATCCCATTGGTGCGGGCGTTAGGGCCTCTCTCGCTCCCGTTCCTTTTTCCTTACTTGAGATTTCCCAGTTTTCTTTAGGGATTGTTTCGTTTTTTCTTTTTTTTGTTGCTCGTTCAACTCTTTTTTTTTTATTGTTCTTACAGGTCGTATTGAGTGCATCTGGTTTTGCGCCTTACTCGAAAAATTTTATTTCTTTTTGACTGCGATTAAGAATTTTTTTTGGCTTTGATTTGCCTCACTATGCTTAGTTATTGTATAAGGTGTTTTGCTGAGGATGGTAAAATGCATGAACTTTTGGATCACTTTGGGGGTGAGCTGCGGTGTTGAAATCTTACTTTGTGGATAACGATTGGTTTACCTTATCAGCTATTTTTCCCTTTGTCTCCTTTTCATTCAGAGGCCTTTCTTCAAGGATCCGCTTGGTTTGAAGATTTAGAAGAGATGACATGAAAATGATATATATTAGTTTTTATCAGCTTGCTTGTTCATGGAAAAATTGAGTGGAAAATAATTATTTATTTCTTTCTGGTTCAGGAAAAAATGATTTTTGTCATTTACACCTTCATTTCGCAGCAGCATTAATTGAGTTTAAATTTCTTTGAATTTATTGTAGGAATCGCCTTTACTCTTCTCCATCTTGAAGTGTATCCTTAATGAACCCCAAGGAAGGCTGTACTAATTTAGGGGCTGTCTGCAACAAATTTAACACATGATTTTGCAGGATTTAAGCGGAATCCACCCAGTAGGTCATTTTTGACAAAATAAATCTCCGGATGCCGGAAATCCTGATTCCACGGATATTGGCTGTAAATCCTGTAAATCCTAACTTTGCGGGGCTTGGTATTTAATTTCAGGGTCTTCTGACTGTCTACACCAGGCATAAATACTTTTTAAATCCATGCAGAAATTGCCAAACAGTTCTATTGGACTTACATGATTTAGTAAATTTAGATTTACTGGATTTACTAAATCTTAACACCTTAAATTTCATCTATTGCACTGAATTATTTATAATGGATTTAAATCTGCTTATCATAGTTGTTTATCTACCCATCTAAAGTCACAACCTTCTTTTATTTCTTTTTAGGACTATTTTTATGCCGGCTCCTCATTTTTTTGATTCTTTGTCAAAAAAAATATTTTATCTGAAGCAGAATAATGGCTATTTTCAGTGATTGCCAGTTTCTCAGTAATATTTTATTTTTGTCTCAAGTTGTCAAAGTTTTTTCATCATTGCAATGATTTATTGAAGCACTTGTTTAGTGAATCATGATTTGGATTCCTCAAGCTGTCTTTCATCATCAGAGAATTTTTNCTGAAGCAGAATAATGGCTGTTTTCAGTGATTGCCAGTTTCTCAGTAATATTTTATTTTTGTCTCAAGTTGTTTTTTCATCATTGCAATGATTTATTGAAGCACTTGTTTCGTGATTCATGATTTTGATTCCTCAAGCTGTCTTTCATCATCAGAGAATTTTTGCGCTGTGTTGCTATCTGAAATTATAGTTGGGGATATTGATAAATCCTAAAATCAATGCAAACTATCTGAATGCTTAACCGTGCATTATGTTAATTCTTGACTTTTTTTTGGAAATGATGAATCCTGGTTAATATTTTTCATTCATGGAGAATATTTTTATCATTTTTTATTATTTTAATTTTTTTTATTTGATAATTGTTGTGAAGTTGAATATGTTTTTTTAAGTAATATTTTTTTTTGACAGAGAGGATATGATGTTAAGTAAAAGGTCTTAGTAGGAAATAACTGTGGTGGTATTAAGATAATAGTTGGGAAGAGGAAGAGTGCCCTAGTCCCTGTTTAAGTTGTAACAGTGGCTGTCGCAACCTCTTCTACAACAAATTATTCATGTTTTTACATGATGGGTGGAAAGGAAAAGGCGTGGACTGTATTCTGAGTGTGAATAACAGTCTAGACTGCTCCCGACATGTATTGTGAACCCCCAACAAATATCTATTTGCCACCATATTTTTCTACGGTGATAAGAAACATGTATCTGATCCTTTCAATGTGAGATTTTCTACTTGTTGATGTTTTCTGTAAAAAAACTGAAGTTGAGCTAATTAAGTGCTGCTTTTTTTCTCTCTTCCTTTTTTTTAAAGTGGTTTATGGAGGAAATTATTCGTGCTTGTGAATTATCCTACATAGATTTTTTTTCCATATTGATTGAATTTTTGTAGCTCTATTTCGACAGCTAGCCTTATTTAAATATCTGTGAGAAAAAAATGTCCCTTTTTTGGTAATTTATTTTGTTTTTTAACAAGGTTTTGAAAGCACCNTTTGCGCTGTGTTGCTATCTGAAATTATTGTTGGGGATATTGATAAATCCTAAAATCAATGCAAACTATCTGAAAGATTAACCGTGCATTATGTTAATTCTTGATTTTTTTTTTTTTTGGAAATGATACAATCTGGTTAATATTTTTCATTCATGGAGAATATTTTTATCACTTTTTATTATTTTATTTTTTTTTATTTGATAATTGTTGTGAAGTTGAATATGTTTTTTTAAGTAATATTTCTTTTTGACAGAGAGGATATGATGTTAAGTAAAAGGTCTTAGTAGGAAATAACTGTGGTGGTATTAAGATAATAGTTGGGAAGATGAAGAGTGCCCTAGTCCCTGTTTAAGTTGTAACAGTGGCTGTCGCAACCTCTTCCACAACAAATTATTCATGTTTTTACATGATGGGTGGAAAGGAAAAGGCGTGGACTATATTCTGAGTGTGAATAACAGTCTAGACTGCTCCCAACATGTATTGTGCACCCCCAACAAATATCTATTTGCCACCATATTTTTCTACGGTGATAAGAAACGTGTATCTGATCCTTTCAATGTGAGATTTGCTAACTTATTGACGTTTTCTGTAAAAAAACTGAAGTTGAGCTAATTAAGTGCTGCTTTTTTTTTCTCTTCCTTTTTTTTAAAGTGGTTTATGGAGGAAATTATTCGTGCCTGTGAATTATCCTACATAGATTTTTTTTTCATATTGATTTAATTTTTTGTAGCTTTATTTCGACAGCTAGTCTTATTTAAATTTCTGTGAGAAAAAAATGCCCTTTTTTAGTAATATATTTTGTTTTTTAACAAGGTTTTGAAAGCACCTCATTATTACTCATTAAAATTAATGTTCAATATGTTTTACTGCAACGATTTATGCTTATGAATTATATCACTTGAGAATGGGATTATTGCCTACTTCATGAATGCATGCTTTGTTTTCTTTCTCCATTGGTAAAGATATGTTTTCATGTTAGTCACTTGCCTTGATGCACCTTTTTCGGTCTGTAGTTTTCTGCAAATAAAAGAACCTTGTACGTCTTACTTGTGAGTTGTGACAATACATTTTAACAAGGTTAACATTTTATGAACAATTGAATAATTATTTTACTTTAAGACTAGTCTTTTTTCTACCCCATGGATGTAAATGAGTTGAGTTGGTCTTGAGTTATGCCTAATTTTTGCTCGACTGAAGACTCAACTATGAAGTTGCGAGCCTGAAGCTTGACTGAATTTGACTTGAGCACAAAGGGAGAGCTCGAGCTTGGCTCGCTGCAATAATTGTGAACTCGTAAGTCGCTCCAAGGCAAAAGAATACTAATCGCTCGAAAATCAGATTCAATTTTAGCTAGGATCGAAATGGGATCGAATAATTTGAGCCGAGTTATGAGCCAAATTAAAGGATCAAATTCATTTTGATCCGTTCTCGCCAGGGCGGGTTCGAGCTTGTCCGATGTGGCTCACGAGCCAAAAATGACATTCAAGCCGACTTGAAAATCGGATTGTTTCACACCGGATCGGATCGAAATTTAGTAGGATCGATTCATGATCCAATTTTGATCCGGTTAGAAAAATTTCAATTTAATTTCAAGCCGGTCTTGAAATTTTATCTTTCAAACCTCTAGAGCACATTGAAGAAGGTATCAACATGACCAGCAGCTGGAAAAAAAGGTTGCTGCTTTGATAGAACTCGAGCTTGGCTCGCTGCAATAATTGTGTAATCGCGAGTCGCTCCAAGGCAAAAGAATACTAATCGCTCGAAAATCAGATCCAATTTTAGCTAGGATCGAAATCGGATCGAATAATTTGAGCCGAGTTATGGGCCAAATTAAAAGATCAAATTCATTTTGATCAGTTCTCGCCAAGGCGGGTTCGAGCTGGACAAATGTGGCTCACGAGCAAAAAACGACATTCGAGCCGACTTGAAAATCAGATTGTTTCACACCGCATCAGATCGAAATTTAGTAGGATCGGCTCATGATCCAATTTTGATCTGGTTAAAAAAATTTCAATTTGATTTCAAGGCGGCCTTGAAATTTGATCTTTCAAACCTCTAGAGCACATTGGAGAAGGTATCAACATGACCGGCAGCTGGAAAAAAGGTTGCCGCTTTGATAGCTCAGTGTAGAAGGTATTAACATTAATAGAGGCTGGATATATGAGCCAGCTCACTAGTTGATGAGTCGAGCCTCAGCGAGCTCCAGCTAGCTTGAGCTTTAGCTGGAGCTTGCTGCCTAGTAAGCTCTACTTGTGAGCCTTTTAGCAGGTCATGTTTGATCTAGCTTTTACCCATGCTATGCTCTAGGAAACATTAATATATAAGCCTTTCAGGTAATATGCAGGGTTTCACTGTATTTTTGTAGAACTGTTTATATGTCACCTTATGCCCTTTTGAGAATTCTATCTTTGAGAGAACCTAGCAAATGTAATACTATTTTTTTATTGCAAGTCCTTATGAAAATTGGTTTTAAGTATGCTTATTATCTCGGTACATCTGATAATTCCATTATGGTTTTATAATCGCTGTGATGAATCCAAATTGAACTGCTCGAGATTGTGGGACATGGTCCCTCATGTGATCTCTCCACTAATGCAAAGGATTTCTCAGCAAGAATTAAATTTTAATTGCTTTCTAATTGATTCGAATAATTTTGCTTGTAATTTTACTTTCGAACGGCTTTTTCACTGCTTTGTCTACTTCCTTCCAAAAGGTCTCTCTTTAGGAGACCCTTTATAAGGCAGTACTAATTTACTATTGCAAGGAATCATGTATGCTGGCTGTAAATCAATTTAGCATGCTGATATTTTTGCCGATTTTATTATGCTTTAATATTTTGTGGTGATGAGTCCCAATTGGATTACTTGATATTGTGGGAGACAATCCCGCATGTGATCTCTTTCCAATACTGCAAAGGATTTCTGAGCAAGAACTAAACTTCAACCTTTTCAAGCATGTGTAAAAGTTGGCTTTCTGAGCAGAAATATGGTTGTTTTCGATTGCAATGACTGCCATTTTATACGCGATGTTCTATTTTTCTATTAAGCCGTCGATGTTTTTTAATGATTTTTTGAAGCCGTTGTTTAATGATTCATGTGTTTGATCCTCATGTTATTTCTCTGCCTCACATCAAGGGATTTCTGAGAAGTATTTAACTCGTAGTGCAATCAGGACAAATTACTGGAAAAAGATTAATTTCTTAATTCATTATGGTCTAAAATTTTGGATTTCATTGATGTTAGTGATGGGGCCATTTCTAATCCTGACATATGTTATTCTTGTTTTTTTTAAATGATATAATCCGTTCTACGTTTTTTCATTTATGGAGATTATGCTTATCGTTTTTCTTAATTATTTTTATCTTGAATTTTTGATTAATAGTGAACTAAATAATTTTCATTAAATATACATGTGTTCTGAGAGAAAGGATATGATTTAGTTTTAAATGTCTTTGTAGAAAGTTCAAATATACAAGATTATTCCTTGGCTCAGGGAACTACAAATTTACTGGCATAAAGATTGAGTCTATAACTAAAGCGTGCATACTGCGTACAATACTGAGAACACCAACTACGGATCCTTATGACTTTCTGGGACTGACGGAGGATTCCTATAGTTAACTGCACCACCGGTCGAGTAATAAGAGCGATTTAAACTACTAACAAGAGGGGTGGATTCCCAACATTAACCAGCCGCTTAGATACTAAACCTTACTTGCCAATTGCAACCCTACTTGCGGAAGACTTGCGAATACTCATGTTCTGTGGTACCCTGTTAAGGGTGGGCCCTCTGAACTGGGACCGATGAAGAAGTCTTGATGTTTGAGGTTGAATTTCCGAAGTTGGAAATTGACTTTGTTCGATGGCGCACCCAGTATAGAACAAATGGAAGGTTAAGTGCCCCTTTTAGGCGCAGGAGTTGTATTTGTCACATAAAGAAATGCATTCTACATTTCTCCTTTGTGTTAATGAAAGGCTAAAAGGGAATAAAACTGAGTACAAAATGCTCATTGCCGGTCTCATGGTAGCCGTACAAATTTGTATAAGGGTTCTCATGGTCAACAGAGATTAACTATTTGGAATTCACTGATTTTGGGTAAATTCCAAAAACATTGTTTTGTGCAAAGTTACACTGACATTTCCCTCCTACAGTTGCCAGCTACTACAGTCGCAGGCCACGGTCCGCTGCTGCGTCAAATTAATATTTTTTAAACCAAAAGGGAAAATGTGAAGTTCTGTATATATTTTAAACTGAATCAAACAATTCTAAAATATTTCAAATACAATACATTACTTAAGCACTGCATTTCTTTTTTAGTAAACCAAACAGCCCTCCAAAATAATTTATTGCTCTATAGGGTCTTTAAATACTCGTTTGTGAATTATTTTGCGCATGATTTTTTATATAATTTTAATTGAACTAGTTGAGTTCTATTTCAACTGGCCATTTAACTTTCAATGAGAAAAACGGTTCCTTTTGCCGGCAATATGCCTTTTGGTATATTATTACACTTTTCAAAGCATGCTATTTTATGTTACTGTGACAATATGAGAATGCATCATTGTCTATCAAAACCCTCAAGTAAAATGAAACTATACTCTTTACATATTGAGGTGCCTTTAGATTCCCTTTGGTGTAACCGTTGGAATTTTATCAACTTGCTTGTGTGGGAGCATTCTCAGAATGGGGTGTCCTCCTGGGAAGTTACAACAATGAACAAAACCTTGAGATTATTAGGCTAAAACGACGATATCTCTAAGGATGAGAGTTTGAGCTACTACTGTCTAGTTCATTGATATAAGTCGGTGTATTTTCTTCCACTTCCCTTTTTGAGAAGATTATTTATGTCTAAATCGATTTTATTTTGGAGGAATATTTTTCATCTGTTGTTATTTTCAGGACGATAAAATTCTGTCTTCTGAATGATACTTTTCAAATTTACTTTGCACTGATTTCTTCATAGTTGGACTTCCCACAGATAAATTTTTGCCGTCCACTTCTGGTGGCCTCACCCTAGAAGAGAAAGACTATAGCAAGAATTTTGTTAGCGTGCAACTATAGCTGCTTGTACAAGAGGTGGGAAATATAAGATGTGAAGCTACAAGTTAGCATCCTTGGTGAGTATTGACATGATTCTTCTCCCATTTCAAATGCATACTTTTTCATTCATCAGGGATGATGTTAAGATTATTATTATTATTATTATTATTTTTAAAATATTAATTTTTTGATGGAGAAAGTGTCCAAACTTAAAATTTTTGGGGCCGTTTAAGCTTACTTTTGATTGTGATTTTTTTATATTATTTTGCTTATGATTTTGCTTGAAATAAAATATATTTGATATGGCATAACATTTAGTAGTTTTTAAAAACATTTAATATAACATTTATATTTTTTTAGTGTTTAAAAAAAATTATTTATTTTTGTAAATAAAATATAAATAACATACAAAAATGCACCAAGCTTACATGTCTTTAAATAAAAGGTAAAAACAAATACAAACAATAAAAACAAGTGATTCCAAACAAGCCCTTTGTTATAAATACTGATTTGATTATTTTTTTCTTTATTCTTAGATTATGTATTGAAAAAAGATGTGGAAATTTCTGAATGCAAACTATTATATAGACGAATATTAAATCATGAATCAAGAGAATTACTGATGCACTTGTTCATAGCTGGAAAGCACAAAATTTGTTTTATTGTGATTATGTTGATCTATTTGGTTTAAAGGCAGAAGTATCAAAGTAACGCTATTTTTTTGTTTTAAATATTTTAATTGATAAGGTTGTTTATATTCATAAATATTGATAAAAAAAGGCATGAAGAATGTTTATTACTAGTTTTTTGAACCTTGACGCAAGCTTGGCATCAGAACTATTGATGGAGGGGTTTTACAGGTTCAAGTTCTAGCCTTAATCAAATTTATAGCGTGCGTTGTGATATTTTTGAAGTTTGTTTTTGAAAGGATTGGTGTGTTGGTTCAAACATTTGATGTCCTTGTTTTAAATTTTAGATTTACAAAAATAAAATACACCAAAATAATGTTGCATTTCTTGTGTAATCTGTTATATTCAGAACGCTAGGCATCGAACATTGACTGATCTACTAGATTAACTTTTCCAGATGATTGCAAGTCAATCCTAACAATTGTTTGACAATGATTCAAAAAAAAATTTGAGTTTTCAAAATTCAGTTTTGAACATTTGAAACTCGTAAACTTTGTATGATGTGCAATTACATTTTGACACTTCTAAAAAGAAAATTACATACATACCAGATGATTCCTTTCTATTTATGTATCTAACATCCAAAATCTGACATTTACTTCAATAGCACTTTAGTGTCATAAACCTATGCATGAAATTTTGTATTTCACTTCAGTAATATTTTTTATGTGATATTAACCATTTGAGTGTTATGTATGTAAATATAAAAGTTTTAGGTATTAGAAAAATAAATTCATAAGATTCGTTTGGTATGCAAGTAAAAGCCCCTTTTATTTTCCTTACATTTTCATTGATGTTTTGGTACCTTGTTTACATGATTGAACTGATCATGATTCGACTTGTTTAGAAGTCCTCAAACAAGATATTTAGATGGTTACATCAGTATTTGAATTAAAATATAGTTGTAGGGGTCAACCAATACAAAGAGTAGGCCAAAAGAGGGGATCAATTTAAAGGCTGTACATATTTTGTGGAGCTAAGCTAACCATAAGGAGAATTGACTCAAAAATTCACGGGGAGCTTAGCAAGCCATAATATATCAGATCTGCAATCTGCAAGAACTAAAGATAAATATAGGGCTACAACACATCAGACCATAATGAGAATGGTTTCATTCCTCGGCAAAAAAATACATTTTTTTCAGCAATACACAACGGCAGATATCTTCTTGCTTAAAACACTGAACAAATTTTGTAGTAAATTTGGAAATGAAATGACAAAAACAATAACTACATGAACTTTTTAGAAAACCTTACCTTATAATTAATCTAAAAAATGCATTTAGTTTAGAAAGCCGGTGGGTTGGCTGTCTTTCTGGGCCAAGATATCCACAACATAACTTCCAAAATAACTGTTGCTAGTAGAAGCAAAGNTTAGAAAGCCGGTGGGTTGGCTGTCTTTCTGGGCCAAGATATCCACAACATAACTTCCAAAATAACTGTAGCCAGTAGAAGCAAACTAAGGTTGATTCCATAACCAATTTTCCACGAGTCTCCTGCACCGCCTACATGAATTCCAACAAAAATGTTAATTACTGCGAGAAGGAGAAGAAGCCTTCCGACCCACCAGTGATACCAGTTCCAGTATTTTCGCAGCTTATAATCCTTGTTAGGTCTCAGAAAAAGAGCCAACACCTGGAGAAAAAGTGATGAAATACTATTAGAACAATTTATGTTCTTAGGATGGAAAAGATAGTGTGTAGACTTTTAATGATTCGATATTATGAGGATCCAATCTCAGCTCAAAATTGACTCAGCTTTTTTGTTCGATATTGAGAGGTGATTATATATATAGATAGAGAGAGAGAGAGAGAGAGTATCCTATTCTCTATATTTTTTAATGAAAATGAAAACCCCAAAGTTATAGATTTATGGNCAGTTCCAGTATTTTCGCAGCTTATAATCCTTGTTAGGTCTCAGAAAAAGAGCCAACACCTGGAGAAAAAGTTATGAAATACTATTAGAACAATTTATATTCTTAGGATGGAAAGAACCCAAGATAGTGTGTAGACTTTTAATGATTTGATATTATGAGGATCCAATCTCAGCTCAAAATTGACTCAGCTTTTTTGTTCGATATTGAAAGGTGATTATATATATATATATAGAGAGAGAGAGAGAGAGAGAGAGAGAGAGAGAGAGAGGGAGAGAGAGAGAGTATCATATTCTCTATATTTTTTAATGAAAATGAAAACCCCAAAGTTATAGATTTATGATCACTTGTGTNATATATATATATATATATATATATATATAAAGAGAGAGAGAGAGAGAGAGAGAGAGAGAGAGGATGGTATCATATTCTCTATATTTTTTAATGAAAATGAAAACCCAAAGTTAGGTCACTTGTGTTGCTAGAGACATTAGCCATGCCAAATGTCATATTTTAACCCAATACCTTGCCATTTTTCACCTGAGCTCTCTCTCTCTCTCTCACAAATTACAATAACAGCCTTCTTTATAAGTTTGTATGTATACATTCCTTTACACATACATGCATATATATTTCAAGCTACCTCGATTTGATCCACTTATTAAACAATCAGTTCCATTCAACTCTATCATGGCTTGATAGTTTCAATTTGATAAAAAACAACTCCAATTTTTAAGCAATATTCGATCTTGGAGAAATAAAACAAAGGAATACTCACTTATATATTTATCAATTTTTACATGTCAGCTTATTTCTAGTAATGTGTATTTCACTTTTTAAAAATTAAAGGTAGTGATACTTTTGACNATTAAAGCTAGTGATACTTTTGATGTGACATGAAAGATTTGGGTGTTTTGAATGTAAAAATCAAAATTTAGGTGTTAGATATGTAAATAGATAGGAAATGTGTGGTACTCAAAGGATATTACCTGAAGGATACCAAGCACGAGGATAAAAACACCAAGGGACCTGTGTGACGATACACTTGCATGCAATTTATGATAAAGTGCAAATCCAGCAACCACCCCCGCTAGTCCAAGCATAAATCCAATAAACTGAATTGCTGAGTGAAGATAGAACCACAATGGATCGCTGGCTCTAAAATATCTTGCCACTATTGCCCCTATTGGCAGTATCACACCCCAACCAATTATGTTCAGTATGCCATGGGTCCTCTTTAGCTGGTATGGGTAGGACGAAGCAGACAAAGTCCCTATAAATGAATTTTGAGATCAATCATATTGTTGGGGGAACATTGTCAAAACTTGATTCATTCTTGGTTCTAAAATCATTCAAATTAAGTAGGATATCAACTACTTTGATTACTAAAGCGGTAGAAGTAGAACAAAAGCTTTCCTGCATCACTCCGTAGTGAAAGGGAGAAAGTAAGGGGGCATTTGCATAAATACCGCCCAATTCTTATGTATTTACATATCTAACTCCTAAACTTTAGTTTTTAACTTTATAGCACCAAAATCTTTTATATATCACATAAAAAATATCATTGATTAACTTTTAAAAAGTAAACTGCCCTTTTTCATGCATAGGTAAGGTGACATATGTAAAAGTTGAAGTTTAGGTGTTAGATATATAGATATATAAGAATTAAGTGGTATGGATGTAAATCTTCCAAGAAGTAAAGAAATCAAGTAAAATGCTGCCCTTTTATTGAGAACTACCATAAAATACAACTAAAAATGACCACGATGTTTAAAATTTTAGAACCCAACTACAACACTAGTTTAACAATAGCTCTATAATACAGAATGCTCAAACAACTAATATATTCATATTCTGTTCGGGAATACATTTCATTGAACCTAGCCAAAACAATGAAGAAATAATTTTTAATATTTTTGTATGCTAAAAAATAGTATGCATGAATCTCGAAATAATTTGAAGTTTCAAATTAAAAGAGAAATCAAGGAGCATCCCTCTGACAAAAAGCTACGAATACTTATGAAACTGACCGACAGAAGTCTACCAGCCGACTGATGGTCAATTGACTGAAGGATTGAAGACCGATTGAAAGACTGCCGATTGACTGAAGGCT
Organism: Phalaenopsis hybrid cultivar; assembly: GCA_002079205.1. Taxonomy (NCBI): domain Eukaryota; kingdom Viridiplantae; phylum Streptophyta; class Magnoliopsida; order Asparagales; family Orchidaceae; genus Phalaenopsis; species Phalaenopsis hybrid cultivar. The sequence goes on along the minus strand of JXCR01056283.1, from coordinate 508,544 downwards.
AGTCCGAGGATCAAATGATCACCTAGGTTGACCAAGAATAGACATTCACGCTAACGACCGAACAAAAGTCTAATACCCTAAACAATCTCACAAATATCAACGTGAGACTCTGAACAACTCCCGAAATAAATCTACAAAGATTACTAACAAACAAGCCGACCGACCACTTTAAGCCGACTGGCTACCACTCTCAAAGACAATAAGCTTTCCAGAGTGAAGACTGACTGACATCCAGACAAAATAGTTGGCTGACGCCATCTTGGTCGACCAAATCGAGTACCTGCTGGACAGAAGGTCCAAACACAAAAAAAAACACCAAAATCAATTTTAAATACTAAAATTTAAGACAAAAAACAATATTGTCCATTAATGCCCTTATTAAAGCAAAGACAAATATGTAATTTTTCACTTTTGGCCTTCTATTTTCTATAAATAGGGGATCCATAACATATATTAGGGGTTTTTGTTTCTTTAGGCGAAGGCCTCTTTATGCTCATCTTTCTAGACCCACTATGAATGGAGATCTCTTTCCTATTCTCTCTTATAACCTCTACGTTACAATATATAAAATAGATCACAGAGCCTAGGAATATCCCAGTTCACCGCTACGGGGCAAGTCCATGTGCTCTATTTTTATTCTCTTCCTCTCTATCTCTCTCTACTTCTCTCTCAAGATTTCTTTGCTTAGACATGTCTCAAAGTACAAATCTGGACAAAACAATTTCAAAGGACAATGAAAGCACTAAAATCCTCATTTTTGGAAGTTTTCACATAACATCACAAACGATATCATTTTTTCTACGGGCAAACAAAAAACAAACAAATGAAAATGAAGATGAAGATTTCAGTGGAAATTACTAGTGTAGAAATCAAAGGAAACAGATGTCTTATCCTGATGTCTCGTTAATCGGTCGTTAACAGGGGTGGCCGTCCCAAAAGCAAACAGAAGCTTCTGCTGTGTAATCCTACTTAGAAATTTCAACTGGAAGGCCATGTAGATGTTTGGTCCATTCTGAACAATGACAGGCGCATTACCTGCAGCTGGCAACTGTCCTTGATCAGCTAAAACTTGAGAGCTGGACCTACCACGCAGATAGAATTGCTTGATATGGGGTCGCCCGGTGTTTCCAATCCAGCCGACCATGGCGCTTGAGCCCACCATCATCCCATCCTTTGAGAATCCCATTCCAAGCCAACCAGAGGTGTAAAGCATAGAAAGCACGATCGTCAAAACATTATCTTCGTTTAGGGAATACTGCAGTAGAGAAAAGAGAGGAAGTCATAAAATTAGCAGGAAGAGAATGCACATTTAAAAGGAGGAAAAAAACATAAAAATTTCAAACATGAAAATAAAGTGAAAAATCTCAAGAAGCTGCCAAAAAATAACTTTTTTTTTAGACATTAATGTTTTGGTCCATGACGTTAGATAAGAAATTCCGTATTATAGAGCAGATTGATTTTTTCACTGTTTGATAATCGTCAACATTATTAATGCATAAAATGAAAATCTAATCCATAAGCATACGAAATTAAAACAGGAAGTGCTATGCTTCCAAACCATAGTGAAAAAAAAAAAAAAAAAAATTTGATTTGGTGGCACTAAGAGAGAGAGAGAGAGAGAGATACAACAATAAAAACAACAACAACAATAAGGCTTTATCACACTAAGTGGGATCAACTATATGAATCTTTTTTCTCCATTACATTCTAGAGTGTTATATTTTCATTTATTATAATAGATTAAGATCTTTTTTTATATAATATGTCTAAATTTTTTAGGTTTATCTCTGCCAAATCATGATTTATTTTATAAATTTTACGCTGGTTGTTGACTAAAACAACTCTCCACCTTTTACATCTAGGGCATGGGACATGGCAAACTGTAGATTTTTGATTGGATTTGGTACACTGGTGTTGGTATGGTTGCACTNGAGTGTTATATTTTCATTTATTAAAATAGATTAAGATCTTTTTTTATATAATATGTCCAAATTTTTTTAGGTCTATCTCTGTCAAATCATGATTTATTTTACAATTTTATGCTGGTTGTCGACTAACTAATGCAACTCTCCACTTTTTACATCTAGGGCATGCGACATGGCAAACTGTAGATTTTTGATTGGATCTGATACACTGGTGCTGGTATGGTTGCACAGCAAAATGGGTTGGAGACCATTAATCTTTAGAAAATTCTATTAAAAAGCCATGCTATGGAGTCAAACCAACAGCCTCCCAAAATAACCTTGACGAGTTACATGCCCTTTTCCTTTCATCAACCGGAAAAAAAAATCCTTTCCATCTTTATGTTTGATTTTTAGATCAAGCTTTGTGTTACCTAGAATCCATGATTCAACATTTCCGCAGAAAATTCATCATCAAATGCATTATTTATGTCAAGAACAATCCTTTATCAACCCGAACGAACAAGCAATTTTATATATGCGATCCACACCTAACATTATCTACCTTACGGTACTGCAGCTGGCAAAAAATTCTTTTGCTTCCGCTATTATGAAAGAAACATAGGGTCTGCATCTTCTATCAAAACAGAAGAATCTCATACCATANCATTCCATCTTTATGTTTGATTTTTAGATCAAGCTTTGTGTTACCTAGAATCCATGATTCAACATTTCCGCATAAAAATCATCATCAAATGCATTATTTATGTCAAGAACAATCCTTCACCAACCCGAACGAACAAGCAATTTTATATATGCGATCCACACCTAATATTATCTACATTACGGTACTGCAGCTGGCAAAAAATTCGTTTGCTTTCGCTATTATGAAAAAAACCTAGGATCTGCATCTTCTATCAAAACAGAAGAATCTCGTACCATGGAGACTAACCCAACTAAACATTCAATTAGTCAGACCAAAAGGTTAGTATACCAACGAGATTCAACTTTGGACAATCCTCAATTTAATGAAGTCAGTGTTTGGCAGCATAGAATTAATAGGATTTACGTGTAATTTTAAACATAAATCTATCCAAATCTTAAAAGAAGGCGAACCACATTTCCTAAATCCAATTTTTAGGTGGATTCAAACAATTTAGTGCACAAAAGAATTAAATCCAGAAACAAGATGCCAAACACGTCAAATGAATTTATTATGAATTCAAAGCATCTGAATCTGATAAATTAGAATTAATCGGATTTCCTAAATCTTATGTAATTTATATCCCAGTTGCAGTCATCAATCACTCTAAACAATCTATTTCCCACTCCCCAACATCCGAAGATCCACAAAAAACCAAAACCAAATACAAAAGTTCAGAACTTACCCGAAGAACCAGATTGTTCCAGATCGGAAGGCAAACTAGAGTAATGTTGCCGTAACCTACAGGAAGAACGACGTTGGGTTCCGCTCCGCAACGGTCAGCCTGCCCGCCAACGAGCCAGATGCTACCCAGAAGCATAACTAGAATAGAGAACGAAGCATTCGCCATCGATTCTATATTCTCCTATCTATCAATTGGCGAGCTAGAGGCGTCGAGAACGCGAAGGGAATGTTTAGGGTTCTGCAATGTAAAGGGGAAGAGGAAAGGGATAGCGAGAGGAGAAGAAAATGGGCCGACGGTTGCGAGGTTCCATCACTTGCAGTTGAAGCCAGTAGTAGGAGACGTAGAGTAGATCCCACCACCATTATCGCGTCTCTTCAACTCAGATCTGAACTGGAAAATGAGTAAAAAAAAAAAAAAAAATGGACGAAAACAAAAGTTCATAGTTTGGTAATAGAGCTGGGGTCGCACAGCGCTGCTCCCGCCTCTGCGCCTAAAATTTGGATTTTTATTTGAATTTATTCGCAATTGTAAAGCTTAATTATTTATCATTTCAGAATTTACAGATTAGCATTTTTTTGAGTATTGTTCGAGTTATGTTAAACTCTCTAAAAGTTACTCATAAAATCTTTAACATAAATATGGAAGAAAACTTTATTTTGTTGGAACTTTTGAGTAGACTGCATTCCAATTGCATGAGGTTTAAAAATTCAAACGTTTGGTTGAAAAAGTAAATCCAAAGCATATCCCAAATGTGGAAGGATATGTATTGCATATCTTAAATTCATGTTTAATTCTAGTTCAAGTTTAGATTCATTTGTGGTTCATCCTAGCTCTAATGTGCATTTGAGTTGAAATTTTAGATATTTGAGGTTTATCCTTGCTTTGAGTTGAGGTTCATCCTCGTTTTGATTTGAGGTTCATTCTTACCTCGTTGACAAGTTGGTCTAACTTTGGGCCACTTATAGACTATAGCCAACTAAGGATTGACCGACTCACCTATCTTTATTTACAGGCTTAATTGCAAGAAAGTAAATTATATGTTTATCAAGATTAGCATAAAATAGAACACCATAAGCACAAGAATCATAAAATACTAAATAGACCTAACACAACTGTACTAGGTCCCCTATATTACAAGGCTGTTCTTAGGGGGCATGGCTTTAGCACATGTAAAAAGGAATAATTTTTTTATTTTATATTTTTTGATGGTTTCCCTATGAAGCACAATGTCACGAACTGTTATCCGTGCAGCTTTAGCGCTATTTCTTAGCACTACATCTGCCTAACCTTCCCAACTAACCACTCAAAAGCACTCTCTTGAAAGTAGAATAGGAAGAAGAGTTAGAGAAGATAAAGCTTCACTAATAAAGAGAGATTACAAAGCTTGAAAGCTTGAAACCTTGGATGCCTTAGAATGAGGGAGGGGACACTTATTAATAGCTTCCTCCATGGCTTTGGCCTTATATATTGCCAATGTGGGACTATTCTCTAAAGAGAGCTTTACAATATAATATTCTAGCTCTAGATAATTCTACATTATTTTAATGTACATACATATTCTAGATTCTTCTAGGTTGTTCTTTAGGCTTCCATCTTCTAGAATACTCCTTCATGTCGTAATATTGGTGAGGCGTGACAACAAGCTCTTATAAGAAAATAAGTATCAGAATAACTAAAATAGTTGCCGTAACATCCAATCTAGCGCATAAGCTGTCATAAAATCCTGTCTAACATGCAATCCAAAATATCACAAACACATAAATAATCACAATCAATCATGATCATTGTTATACTTGACCTAACCTATATATAGGGTTAGCACCCTAGCAAAATCATCTAAATTGTGCGAGACTTATGTGGTGGCCAATAAGCTAAACTTTATATTTCAAGCTGTTTAATCTTGATATTCAAATTTTATCAACAGGTTATTTCAATTTAAGTGTTTATTGTGCTAAAGTGCTTGATTAATTTTTGATATTTTTTTTATTAATTTTTGGTTGGGTTTACTAAAATATTTCTTAAATACCTATATTTGCTTAGTAAAAAACAACAACAACAACAACAATAAGCTTTTATTCCACTAAGTGGGGTAGGCTATATGAATCCTTTTTCTCCATTACGTCCTATTGAGTGTCATATTTTTATTAAATTATAATAAATTAAGATCATTTTTTATACAATACGCCCAAGTGTTTCTAGGTCTACTCCTGTCTTTCTTAATAGAAATCAAATATAAAACATCTACTCTCCTAACCAGATTATTAGATGGTTGACATTTGATGTGACCAAACCATTTAAGATAACTCCCTCAAATTTTTTTCGCCGCTGGTGCTACACTAACCATATCATGGATATATTCATCTCACATTTTATCTCTAAGTGTAAAGTCCCTCATCCATCTAGACATTCTCATCTCAACAACACTTAAAAAGCATATAAATTTAAGAAACTTTTAAATTTTATAAAATAAAAAAAAATCACATAAAGAGATAATTTAGGATCTTACAAGATAGAATATAAATTAAAATTTAGATTTTGTATATTTTTATTATTTCTTAGGAATTATTTTTATTAAAATTTGATTTATTTTAAAATTTTCAAACTAAGTAAATATTTTAACCTAAATATATTAAAAATCCTATGAAATTAATTTGAGAAGTTAGAAATGGCCTCAATTATGTTTAGTTTGAAGTTTGGGGTTTATTAAGTTCTTATTAAAATCAGAGCTCCCATTAACCTCCTTCAAGAAGACCCTTAGGCCTTGCACTTACTCTTCTTTCACGTAGATGTATGCATATGCAACAACTTGTAGTTATTGTTTAAAATCAGGGCTCTAGTATGATTTGTGATTTTTATACATATCCATTTTTCATTGGCTTGTGCTACTTATTGTAAACTTAATGTGCTTTTTGTATGCTTTACCTGAGTTTGAGACTTACACATTACCATATTTAGGTGTATTTTTTCTAGCAAGTCATCATATCTAACATGGAGGAGCTTAATAATAATTTAAACTAATGCATTTTTCTACGGTCACTGCTTAGCTCTCCTCTCATCAAATATAATCTTCGATATGTTATATGAGATAGTTTGTGCTTACTTTTGTTTTGCAAGTTCAAGATTTATATGTCTTAGATAATTGTATATATGCTACATAAACTGGTGAAAGTACCTTTGCTTTCTAATCTGATTGACCAAATACACGTTTTATAAGATTTGGTGGTTGTATAGTACGATATAGAATGTTAGAGCCTCTTCGAATCTTGACATGATTATAAGTTCTTAATGGGGCAGCTTAGCTTTAAAGTAGAGTTGTTCATTTCTTTTTTCTTCTGTATAGGTTTGTAGTCCATCCCCCTGACAGGTGTAATCCTTATTCTACTTTTTTGGTCTAGATAGAGTCAAAAGAGCTTATATATTTCTTTCATTTGACTTTGGGTCTACTGGATCACTTCGAATGATGTAACTCATAATAATTTAGGAGGACAAGTCAATTGAGTCCCGACCGAGCTATCTCAATAGGTCAAAAGAGCTTAAATATTTCTTTCATTTGACTTTGGGTCTACTGGATCACTTCGAACGATGTAACTCATAATAATTTAGGAGGACGAGTCAATTGAGTCCTGACAGGTTTAGGTTTTCTCTTTAACTTGCCTGTTGATACCCCTTTAGGTATAGTCGTTTGATTTATCAAGTCTTTTGTAGATGAGTACCGTAGGTCCTCTTAGCTCAGTGATGGTGGTCTGTCAGGTTACAATAATTTATTCTTTGTTTGGTGGCTTAGTTTAGAATTTTCCCCAACTGGGACCACCGAATATCTCTTTGCCTACCTCTGTTTCAGGACAACTAAAACAAACACAAATATCTTGAGTTTTCTTGGGTATCCCTTAGGATGTAATTGATTGTGAGGATACTTCATCATGGGAGGTCTCTTTGAACCCAAAACAAAATAAATTTGATTTGATTATGAAGTTCTTTTTATGAAGTTCGATTTGTTTTAGAACACTCTTCTCTGGTTTACGTTACGAGTACTTTTCTATACAAATATCTTCTTAGCTAATTTTTTTGTTTTCTCTTAGTTTCTTTCTATACATACTCCTTTTCTTCTTTGCTTTTTCTAAAACACGGGTGACCTAGAAAGGAGGGATTTGAAAAAGAGGATGAACACTAATAAGTCCATCCGTTCATAACAAAAATAGGCTCTAACAGGCTCAATTCGACCACTTCGGTAGTTGGGCTCTGTTCGAGATTGACTTGATATTCAGATATGGGCTTTTGAAGCCCAGAAGGCCCGTTGAACCCTATGTTATGTCACTAAAATAGTCTTGTTTAAGTATATAACTGTACTTGAGCATAGATGAAACATAACATATCACCTCCTATAATCTTATCATACAACATTGATTAGTTAATTTTTATAAAAATTTACATTTAATAGATTAAAATATATTCTGATGGATTAATCATTTTTATCGATTAAATCAGTGGATACAAGAATGCAGGCGAAAATTCTCATGTATTTTCCCCAACAGCTAAAAATTCATATTTACATGTATACCACTCAAATTATTAAAATTATATAAAAAATATCATTATCACAATCCTTTTCATGTATAATTTTTTGCACTAAGGTGTAATAAGTGTAAATATCAAAATTTGGGTGATAGATATGTAAATATATAAAAATTGTGTGGTATAAATGTAAATTTCCTTTTAAAGAAAAAATCTTTCGGAATTATGAGAGGCCAACAGATTTTATTATTTTTAATTATTTTTATTAATAATAAATATTTTAAAATTGATACAATAATTTCAATATTCATCATGAAGCTGGCTTTATATCGTTTTATGATGTAAATTTATTATTTTTAATTAACGTTTGGAGTGATGGAAGATGAGAGAATTTATACCAAATCATAGTTATAAAATTTTTTTTAAAATTTCGATGTTAGATATGTAAACGCATAGGAATTGAGTGGTATATATGTAAATATTGCAATGATTAAAGAGTAAAAATATAAATGTGATATATCATTTGATTTTAGACTACCGACTTTGTCATAATCTTTGATATATCAGATAATCATTTCACCAACTTTGTCATAATCAAGAGATTGGATAAACGCCGCACGGAGAGAGAGAGAAAGAGAGAGCAAAATTTAATCTATCTGTAACTAGTAAGTTCCACGATTATGTTTTCATATATTTGTAAGTTACAGGTAGGTTGCAAGAAGTTTATCAAGGGTATAACGCAGATATAACCCCCAATACCCTCCCTGTAACCTACTTGACTTACGCAGCACTGCGTACGTCTTATGCACGCAAATTTTTCCGAAAGAGAGACATCATTTTCAAATTTTAAATTTATTATTTATTTTTTGAAGGTGGAGAAAATGAGATTTTGGGCATCAGTTGCAACCTCTACTGTTTTTTTTATATTTTTTATGAATCAAAGTAGTTAGGTTTGGTGGAAGAATATAAATAAATGCTAGACTAATTCAAGCGAGCTTTTTAAGATATTTTAGTTTGATATTTTAATTGAGGAAAATGCGGTAAGTAATTTTTAAAAAATAAGATAATTTTAATAAATTCTAGATTGTATTTTGAGGTTGATGATCAATTTAGGGTCTGTTTGGGACAGCTGCAGCTTATCCAGCTTCTGCTGATAAACAGCTGATTCTGATAATCTGCTGATGAGCAGCTGATCCGAAAAAGCTGTCTGACTGTTTGGTTTGTGCGTTTGGAAAACAACTGATTTGCAGCTGTTTCTGGATAAATGACAATTTTGCTCCTAAACTGAATAAACAATTACCCCAAACTTATGGATTTACATATCTCACATCAAAACTTTCATTTCTACACTCATACCACCAAATTCCTATGTATTTACATATCTAAAACTTAAATTTTACTTTCAACAGTCTCAAAAAAGGAATTTGTAAATGGAACCAAAAGAAAAAATAAGTTCAATTCAATCATCCTTAAAGACCAAAAGAAAATAATGAACGGCAGAAAAGACTATTAAAATTTATGAAATAAAAACCATAAGCTATGAAGTAAATGGAACTAACATTCTATTTGCTTAGTTGATGATACAATCACAAAGGCAGCAAGGATGGATTAATGACATTTATGAGAATGATAATTTAATGGGAAATTTAGAAAGAGGAATAAAATCCCGCATACATGCAACAATAAAGAAAGCAAGACAAACTTAATTTCTTTTCTTTGTGAATCACAAAAAAAAAGTAAAAGAAAAAAATGAATCTCAACCCTATCACATATGATTTACACACAAGAGATGCATAAAAAAAATCACAAACAATTATATGCAATCAAATAAGGAAATAGGGATTTGGATTTACCAATTCGTATTTTTTGTGGTTTGATTGGGGAAAAGAAAGAAATCTCTATAGCTTGAATGGCTGGAGGAAGGAAAAGAACCTTGATCACAGTTGGAGAGAGATCCTCACGGATAGAAGGATCGGGGCTGAAGAACACGTGGTTCGGACGATCGACGAAGGGAAGGGCTTTGCGAATTGAATGGATCGGGATCGGGATCGGGGGAAAGAAGGAACCGACGCAGTGCCGAGAACGGACGCAGCGTCGCCTCCGACTTCCTTCGACAGAGAGCAGCGGGCCTCCGACTTCATTCGGCAGAGAGCAGCGGGCCTCCGACTTCCTCGGCAGAGAGCAGCGGCTTCCTTCGGCAGATCGGGTTCGAGGGCAGCGCGGAAATACTTCGGTCGAACGCTAGATCGCGGGGTTATACCCGCGATTCGCGTCTAATAGAAAAAATAAAACGCTGTAAATCGTGTTTTGAAAAACGCAGCCAAAACGTGTGAATCAAACATGAAGGCGGCGTTTTTAAAAACGCCGCCGCAGTTTTAAGCTGCCCCAAACGGGCCCTTAATCTCAATTGTTAATTAGAGAAAAGTATAAACTAATTTTATTTTTAAGGTTGAAACCAATTTTATTTTGAGATTTCTCTGCATTTGCCCACTTTGAATGTAACTTAGTTCTGCCCTGTTCTATATTGTATTTGAAAATCAAAGTTAAATACTGAAACTAAAAAAAGGAATGCCACAATATCATCACCAACGCCTCTTCACTCCACACTATAACACCACCTACATATCACCACTGCCATCACCTTCACACACAAACACCACCACACACCAACACATCGGGACACCAACAAATCCGCAAAACTACCAACACCACCTCCATTCACCAACATCTCCTTCCACACAAACACAACCAAACACCAACTACCACCTCCGCAATACCATCACCTCTACACATGCACCAACACATCCTCTAACACAAACACAACCGCCCACCAACCACTACCTCTGTAACACCACCACCTCTACACATCCACCAACACATCATCTAATACAAACACAACCACACGCCAACCACCAACACATCATTTAATACAATCACAATAACACACCAATCACCATCTCCACAACACTAGCACCTCCACACACAAACCAACGTACACCACCACCAAACACAAAGGTAAATGTAAAACCCCATCCCATATTTTTCATTTGAGGCTACTATATACAGGGCATATGAAACACTGTTATCAACAAATCAAGTGCCCACTTACAGTCGTTTCTCAAATTCTCACTCAAACATCAAAAGTAAAGATAAAACCCAACCCCATATTTTTCATTTGAGGCTACTACATACAAGACACCCGAAATATTGCTATCAACAAATCAAGCTCCCTCTTTCAACTATTTCTCAAATTCTAACTTAATCATTAAAGATAAAGATAAAACCCTATTCTATATCACATTCAGGCACAAATTTACAAAATTCAAATTCCAAATCATAAAAGAAAGCCATAAATCACTAAATACAAATTCTCACTTCAAACACTACAAATGAGAAAGCTAGAAATAGCAAAATCGCACTTCAAACCGCAAATGAGAAAACCACAAATCGCGAAGAGAAAGTCATTCCATAAAAAAAAAAGAAGTGATACTGTGTGAGGACAGAGAGCATAGTAAACAGAGCGAGAATCAGAGATCAGAGGGAAAAAGAGAAAGAAGAAAAGCAACCTATTGACACAGGAGAGACGCGTGAGAGAGGAGCGACCGAGAGATGTGATCGAGAGAGAAGAGAGCAGAAGAAACACGAGAGAGAGAGAGAAGCGCGAGAGGTAGGCCGATAATCAGTTCGAGAAAAAATGTGCGCCGCCTAACATTAAATTTTAAGAAGATCAGCCGCACCCCAGTTTCCAAATATTTTCAGAATGCACCCCACCAAATAAGCTGCCCCAAACAGACACTTAGATTGTAAAATAAGAGCACAGACATGAACACGAGAAAAAGTCGCGGGAATATAACATAATTATAAAGCTAGAATAAGACATGGCCACATATATTTTATACTTGATACACTTAAAAGAGTTCATTTGATATGAATATTCAATGAATAAATCAGACAGCATAATCTCCCGTAACCGTAACCCAAATATTATAATAAAATTTATTTATGCTGCAACCGTAGCAGGAATATGGATATGAATCAAATGAATATTCTTGTCTTCTGCGATGATCTTAACAAATCATATATTATTTGCATGTAATATTTGCCTTAACCGCTAGATTCCATTCTTTTTAAACATACTATATGAAGGTCTAGAGAGAGAGGGAGGGAGAGGGAGAGAGAGANCAACAAAATGCTACCCAAAATAATTTGCTGACGAAAATTTTCTTTCAATAACATAAGTATAGAAAAAAAAAATACATAAAAATTTATTAATAATCTTGATACCTGACATAAAAACTGCATGAGATAACATTATTGCTATCATTTTATAAACCTTAAATGACTCTCCCTTTAGCCAGAAAAATTATTCCATACGGATCGGACACTGCACGCAGCCTGCGTGCGGTGTCCGATCCGGACCGTAAATCATCTGATTTACGGTCCTGATGTATTTCGGTGGGCCCCATCTAAAATTTTTTATTTTTTTTTTTAAAAGGAAATAATCCTGACCGTAGATCACCGTGATCTACGACCAAGATCAAACACCGCATGCAGAGATGCATGCGGTGTCCGTACGCAATAATCCCTCGAGAGATTGTTATTTGAATTTCGGCAATTTTTGGGATATATATAATTCTTATTGCATTAATTTTATATTTAGGGTTTAAAGTTTGTTATCATTATAATATTGTGAATGAATTGCATTCATTTTGTTGGTTTTTAGGTTAGATATATAATTTATTCTGAATTAGGTGGTATATATGTCAATGGCCCATAATTAATAGTTTAGGGATGAATATGCAAGTGTTGTGGTTGATTAAGTAAATACATAGGAATTGTGGAGTAGGTATGCAAGCCACTTAACTGATAGGTGTATGTAGAGATACACAAATTTGTGTGCTTGATATATAAATATATAAGAATGGGGAGGTATGTATACAACTGCCCCTTCGTATATATACACCGCTCAAGTTTTGCATTTGGTATGTATGAAATTCTATATCTCTATAGGGTTAAAGGTTTCATATTCAGATTAGGTACCACTCAATTTAGGTGCAGTGATTTGTAAGTTAACATTAACTTAATGAGTATTACTGTCAAATATATATGTTATTTATGTATTCATGCTGTAAGATCTCATGGATGTATAATAAATTGCATCTAGGTAGAATAAAGTTAACTAATGAGTTCTTAAATAGTTCTGAGTATTTCGTACAAACGACATCCAATTTTCCCATTTACCTTTTGAAGGGAAAGTTTTAGTGCCCAAATATGAACCACAAGAATCAAACATACTTAATGCAAACATAGGTGAGGTATAATTTACACGGTAGAAATTTCAACCAAATTATTGATTTTAGACTTCACATGATGATTACGAACAATATATTTACTTTAAAGCCAGTCCTTCAATTAGCTTTGCTCCTTGAATGAGCTATTATGCTCCAATAGAGTATAACTATAGTAAATTTGAAGCAATGACGTTCCATGAAACAATAGCTCATGATGTTGAATAAATGGAGGAAGCACCATTAAATATACAGGCTTAGGTATTCTATGAACTAATGAATGCCACACAAAGACCACTGTTGGAATGTTACATAAGCCATTCTATGTTTTCCGAGACTCTTAGATTGTTGACTATCAAAATACCACTTAACATGCCCCAAATGTATTTTAATAAGGTTACATGATTACTAAAAGCAATAAATACAGAAAAAAAATTTAGTGCCACATGACACATAGAACTAAGAAATTGATGTCCAAGTTAGGCTTAAAATCAAAGAAGATGATTAATATTGTGTCAGTAACTTCATGTTATTTTATAAGGATGATGCTGTAGAAACTTAATACTAATTTTATGAGGCTTCAAATTCAAACTTCAAAATAAAATAAAAAAGTAATAAATGAAAGGAAGCTCCACATAAGTGTCCCTTCAACTTGTCACTCATTTCACATCTTCAAAAGCTATTTATCTATATACATAACACTCCACCTATATGAGATGGCATCAAAATAAATCAATAAAGTTAGTGTATTGAGTCATCAGGTGGATAGAGAAACTTAAAAATATTTTGATCGTGCTTATCCTGAATTTACTAAAGAGTTAGGCTGTGTTAGGCTTGGCTTATGGTTGATTGTTTCACATCATATAGTTTGACCACCTCATCCTACTCATGTTGGCCTATGATTATTTGTACAATCTTCCACCTCAGATGTGTATGACTCTCCCTTCATGTCTCTCACATTAATTATATTAGGTCTCCATATCCCAAAATAATTAATTGATGTATAATTATAACTGTTGATAGAAGAGTTGTAAATTTTATCGGAAACAAGTGTAATCACTTGTGATATTTTTATAAAACAAAATGTTCAAAAGAAAACATCATTAATATGGATAATACATATTTTTTTGGTGTATGAAATGCTATTGAAAGGGAGAACTACGAGGAAGTTAGCTTACTTATGTTACATAGATTTATTAATGGAATTTACTCTTTAGAATGTTAGAAGAAAATCATGATTTGATTACGATTGAATGTTCTAATCTACTGATCATCCTTTCAGGCAGAATAAAAATGCCTTTAGAAAAAATAGAGTTGAGAAATCAAAGTCTTCACCACGATTAACAATGCATGAATTGTAGTAGATTAATATTGCAATTTCAAAGATGACTGATTGTCTCGAGTTATCTTCATAGTGTCTCTTTGATTTTAGTGTTAATCATAATTATACAAAGTGGGATAGTTTTTTGGGATCTGTCCTACTAGAAGATTAATTTTATTCAGCATAATCTATATGTCATGCACATAGAGAAATTTATTTTTGATAATATTTCCAGCACGACTATAGCTATTAAAGGCAAAACTAAAGTTAATATGAATGAAAGATTGTACTTGAAAGAGCATTATAAAAGAAAGAAGCAAGAGACTCATAGGATAGTTGCTGGTAAATTTATGAAGTCTAAAGCCAAGTATTATAATACTTTGAATCAATAAAAAATAATCTATGAGTGACTATAACAATTAAAATTTTAAAGCAATTATACTACTATTTTGAGTTTTTGTGTTAACTGGAGGGCAGACTTGATATTTGAAATAAAAAGTGATGGCTATCATATTTTCTTATAAAGTTTGTTGTTATTTGCTTTTAGCTTCATTTCAAGTGAAATATTTAATTCTAAATTAAAATGAGTGCATTCTTTAAGGATTTATATGCAATTATTGAGAGTTGATTCATTGAGATAAATAGAAGCAATCATTCTAATGATGTTGTGCAAGCTTGAAAGAATATTTTTGTCTGGATTTTTTAAGTTGGTGGAGCCCGTACATCTTATGAGGTTATAGTCGATGATCTAATAAAACATCGATGGATGTATCTGTGTGAGATATAATAACATTTAATGTTTAATTATTTAATTGAAATTATTTTCAAATCATGTTAAATAATTAATCAATTATTGATTTTTGAATAAACTTAAGAGAACAATGAAGAATAAAGGCCAACTAGAAGTCTTGACATGTTAGATGTACTTTTCACATGAGACTACTAATTGTTGCTCTTACTACTTTGATTAATAGTGACCCATCAATGAGGCATTGTTCATGATATTAACTTTTTAGAAATACGGTGAAGTATCAAGGAGATACATTTCATGTCATCTCTATGATAAATATCTTCGATTAACGATCATTTTATTCTCAATTGTGATGAAGCTTAACCCTATTTTGAGCAAGATAGATTATTTAGTAGTATCTATTTAACTCTGTAACTCAAATGCAATATTCACTTGATCCGCAAAAGTTTTAATATACGAGTAGGTTATTTATAGGTTCATTGAATTTAAATGATAAGTGTACTATAAATAAGAAGATTGAATAAGATTTCCCACATTGATTTAAAGAACACGTAAGTTATACTCATTATATGCATTTATTGTCACTTACATTGAATCAAAAAATAAGAACATGGTTATTTATGTAATTACGAAGCTCATGATCAGACCAAAGAAGTTACAAATCGGGGTTTGATTGGTCTTGCTTTGGGTCCTATGCGCATTGTGAATTTGTAACCAACTTTTGATTTGAATTGCTATATATTTATNCACTTATGATATTTTTATAAAACAAAATGTTCAAAAGAAAACATCATTAATATGGATAATACATATTTTTTTTGGTGTATGAAATGCTATTGAAAGGGAGAACTACGAGGAAGTTAGCTTACTTATGTTACATAGATTTATTAATGGAATTTACTCTTTAGAATGTTAGAAGAAAATCATGATTTGATTACGATTGAATGTTCTAGTCTACTGATCATCCTTTCAGGCAGAATAAAAATGCCTTTAGAAAAAATAGACTTGAGAAATCAAAGTCTTCACCACGATTAACAATGCATGAATTGTAGTAGATTAATATTGCAATTTCAAAGATGAGTGATTGTCTCAAGTTATCTTCAAAGTGTCTCTTTGATTTTAGTGTTAATCATAATTATACAAAGTGGGAAAGTTTTTGGGATCTGTCCTACTAGAAGATTAATTTTATTCAGCATAATCTATATGTCATGCACATAGAGAAATTTATTTTTGATAATATTTCCAGCACGACTATAGCAATTAAAGGAAAAACTAAAGTTAATATGAATGAAAGATTGTACTTGAAAGAGCATTATAAAAGAAAGAAGCTAGAGACTCATAGGATAGTTGCTGGTAAATTTATGAAGTCTGAAGCCAAGTATTATAATACTTTGAATCAATAAAAAATAATCTATGAGTGAGTATAATAATTAAAAATTTCAAGCAATTATACTACTATTTTGAGTTTTTGTGTTAACTGGAGGGCGGACATGATATTTGAAATAAAAAGTGATGGCTATCATATTTTCTTATAAAGTTTGTTGTTATTTGCATTTAGCTTCATTTCAAGTGAAATATTTAATTCTAAATTAAAATGAGTGCATTCTTTAAGGATTTTTATGCAACTTATTGAAAGTTGATTCATTGAGATAAATAGAAGCAATCATTCTAATGATGTTGTGCAAGCTTGAAAGAATATTTTTGTCTGGATTTTTTAAGTTGGTGGAGCCTGTACATCTTATGAGGTTATAGTCGATGATCTAATAAAATATCGATGGATGTATCTGTGTGAAATATAATAACATTTAATGTTTAATTATTTAATTAAAATAATTTTAAAATCATGTTAAATAATTAATCAATTATTGATTTTTGAATAAACTTAAGAGAACAATGAAGAATAAAGGCCGACTAGAAGTCTTGATATGTTAGACGCACTTTTCACATGAGACTACTAATTGTTGCTCTTACTACTTTGATTAATAGTGACCCATCAATGAGGCATTGTTCATGATATTAACTTTTTAGAAATACGGTGAAGTATCAAGGAGATACATTTCATGTCATCTCTATGATAAATATCTTCGATTAACGATCATTTTATTCTCAATTGTGATGAAGCTTAAACCTTTTTTGAGCAAGATAGATTATTTAGTAGTATCTATTTAACTCTCTAACTCAAATGCAATATTCACTTGATCCGCAAAAGTTTTAATATACGAGTAGGTTATTTATAGGTTCATTGAATTTAAATGATAAGTGTACTATAAATAAGAAGATTGAATAAGATTTCCCACATTGATTTAAAGAACACGTAAGTTATACTCATTATATGCATTTATTGTTACTTACATTGAATCAAAAAAATAAGAACATGGTTATTTATGTAATTACGAAGCTCATGATCATACCAAAGAAGTTACAAATCGGGGTTTGATTGGTCTTGCTTTGGGTCCTATGCANCCTATGTGCATTGTGAATTTGTAACCAACTTTTGATTTGAATTGCTATATATTTCATATAAGCTCTTGATCAAAAGGAATATATACCAATAATTCTGCTATTTATGAGATTCTTCAAGAAGTAGTGTAGTTACAATATCCCGACTCTATTGATAGAAGTATATTACTATTTAACTGTGTTTGGTTTGATCATATTTCTAATTATAAAACAAGGGTATACAATCCTTATAATATTATAGAAGTTAAAATGAACAGAGTATATGCTAAATTCGATCCTTTTATTATAGCAGGACAAACNTTGGTTTGATCATATTTCTAATTATAAAACAAGGGTATACAATCCTTATAATATTATAGAAGTTAAAATGAATAGAGTATATGCTAAATTCAATCCTTTTATTATAGCAGGACAAACGAGTCAAATATATTATCTTTGATATCCCAGTAGAGCAAAAGAGAAAATAATGGGCAGTAGTCATCAAGAATAAACTCATAATGACTATTAATATTCTAAATAGTGTTAATATTGCATATCAGGAAGGAAAATATCAATTTTTTTTGTATTCTAGTTGTTTATATTCAATAAGAGATAACTTTAGAGGATATTAATGGAGCACATGAAGTTATCAATTATATTGAGTATGACTCCAACGATAGATGAAGAAATTTTAAGTTCATCCTTTAATGACTCATACGATGATTGAGAGGCATATGTAATTTTTACTTTTTTTTTCTTTTACTTAATTTATTTATCATTTAAGGTTTAGGGTTTTTTAATTTTTACTAGCTCAATGATTGATATGAGATTTAGAATATGGGGACATGGGACCCTCCCTACACACTAGGGTCGTCTTATTCCCATATAATGAGTATAAGAGAATGATGGTAAGAGTTTTTTTATGCATTAAATTTTAATTTTTAGGGTATGATATGAGATTTACCCTAAAAATTAAAATTTTAGGGTAATTTTAAATTTAAATTTTTAATTTTTACTAGCTCAATGATTGATGAGAATGCTAGAGAAGGATCTGTTTCTCAATGAGACGACAAACTGCCCTAGTTAAATTTTAATTTTTTAATGGCTACATCTTGACTTGATAATTAATTTATCATTTGTAACATTAAATCTTCCAAAATTTCCTTCTCTTTAAATTGAATATTTGATGTTCTTAAAGGATAATAAGGTCTGGGGTTGGAGAATTTATTGCCTTGATTATTATAGTTGCACAAGGAATTTTTTTGGCCGTTAACCCATTGATTGAATTCCTATATTTTGTTGTTGTTCCAATTAAAATTTAGGTGATTTTTCAACCAGAATTATAAGTGCTAGAATAAGGGTTCTTGGGTCTACTATTAATCATATTCTTGATTCCACAGTTGAAATACTATGATATTCTCCTAATTGCTATAAGCACTCTCATCATTGAATTGAATCTATCCAATCAGAATTATAGGTGTTAGAATAAGGGCTATTTATTAATCATATTATTGATTCCATAGTTGAAATACTATGATATTCTCCTAATTGGCTATAACCACTCTCATCACTTTTTAGTGATCGGTGTATTTAATTTATCACTAAGGTATCTAATTTCTGAGATAATGCAACTAACTGTGAAGTTAGATTGATTAACACATCTTGATCATGTGCGCTGCCAATTTTTTTATGGTTAAGTCTCAAAAGACCGTTAAAATTTATTAGTGATCATTTTATAAACTAGTGCATAGGCCTCATCAAATAGTTTAGACAGGAAAGATCTTCTATTATAAGATGTTATTGATCTTGGCGATCCCACCATGCCATTATAAAAAGTTTGAACAATTAGCTAATTTGGTAAACCGTGGTATGTATATATATATATATATGTACTAGCTCAATATNTGTATTCTAGTTGTTTATATTCAATAAGAGATAACTTTAGAGGATATTAATGGAGCACATGAAGTTATCAATCATATTGAGTATGACTCCAACGATAGTTTAGATGAAGAAATTTTAAGTTCATCCTTTAATGACTCATATGATGATTGAGATGCATACGTAATTTTTACTTTTTTTTTCTTTTACTTAATTTATTTATCATTTAAGGTTTAGGGTTTTTTAATTTTTACTAGCTCAATGATTGATATGAGATTTAGAATATGGGGGACATGGGATCCTCCCTACACACTAGGATCGTCTTATTCCCATATAATGAGTATAAGAGAATGATGGTAAGAGTTTTTTTATGCATTAAATTTTAGAGGATAATTATTATTTAATAGCTTTTTATTTATTAATAGACTACACAACTTGGATGAGTGACCACTGTCATTGAGCTACATGCTCGTAAGTGACAACATCAATTAAACCACAAATGTGCTAACACTAAATCTTAGAGAGTTTATATAATTTGCATTGTAATTTTTAAATTGTTATAATCTTTTTGAAAATTTTTTTGCCACTAATTACAATGTACAATTATTTGTTGGAGTACATATAGCCGAAGGATGCTCAGAGTCAAATTTTAAGAGAAGTTTCAATCTCTAGTGCCAAGTTTGACCACCCTAATTTGATATATAAAGAGAAGCCGCTAGAGGGAAGAAGAAGGTAAGGATTGATGGCTTGGTTTCATAAGCAATCCCTTATAAAAAATCACACTTCAGCTCTTATTTAGACTCCACATCCATCGACATTGAAGTTTGCATGAAAATTACAACATTTCCTTATGTATTAGAGCCCTGATTCACCACTTGGCTCTCTGAGATGAATGTAAGGATGAAGAGAATGCTGGAGGAGGTATGACGTGTAACTTTAGTGAGGGAAGAAACCATTGGAGTTCGGGGGGGGGGGGGGA
>JXCR01056283.1:411390-488049 GCA_002079205.1 Phalaenopsis hybrid cultivar | reverse complement strand
GGGGGGGGGGGGTAACGTCATCTATCTTATGATCTTCTCCACTAAACTCTCTTTTTTCTTTTTGACTCTTAAAATATATAGCATTCCATTATTCTTTTCTTTGGACCTTAGGATTCACTTATGTGTTCTTTGGAAACATCCATTGGGATTTGTTTCTCAATGAGACGACAAACTGCCCTAGTTAAATTTGAATTTTTTAATGGCTACATCTTGACTTGATAATTAATTTATCATTTGTAACATTAAATCTTCCAAAATTTCCTTCTCTTTAAATTGAATATTGGATGTTCTTAAAGGATAATAAGGTCTGCGGTTGGAGAATTTATTGCCTTGATTATTATAGTTGCACAACAAATTTTTTTTGCTGTTAACCCATTGATTGAATTCCTATATTTTGTTGTTGTTCCAATTAAAATTTAGGTGATTTTTCAACCAGAATTATAGGTGCTAGAATAAGGGTTCTTGGGTCTACTATTAATCATATTCTTGATTCCACAGTTGAAATACTATGATATTCTCCTAATTGCTATAATCACTCTCATCACTTATTAGGGTTCACTGTATTGAATCTATCCAATCAGAATTATAGGTGTTAGAATAAGGGCTATTTATTAATCATATTATTGATTCCATAGTTGAAATACAATGATATTCTCCTAATTGGCTATAACTACTCTCATCACTTTTTAGGGATCAATGTATTTAATTTATCACTAAGTTATCTAATTTCTGAGATATTGCAACTAATGTTGAAGTTAGATTCATTAACAAATCTTGATCATGTGCGCTGCCAATTTTTTTATGGTTAAGTCTCAGAAGACCGTTAAAATTTATTAGTGATCATTTTATAAACTAGTGCATAGACCTCATCAAATAGTTTAGACAAGAAAGATCTTCTATTATAAGATGTTATTGATCTTGGCTATCCCACCATGCCATTATAAAAAGTTTGAACAATTAGCTAATTTGGTAAAACGTGGTACGTGTGTGTGCGCACACACACACACACACACACACACACACACACACACACACACACACACACGTACTAGCTCAATAAGGTTTATGTTTAATATAACACAATGCAAATTCAATCTAGCCTAAATGTGACTTGTTGTTTGCTTCATTGATTTTCAGGCAATCTTCAACCAAATTCACATCCCAATTTTTTATGTACATGCTTTCTACAATTTCACGTTGGGACAAAGAGTCAGAAATCCCATCCCAAGCCTAAATGTGACTTGTTCTAGTTTATTTTATATGTTATTTCATATCTTTATCGTATTAGGAGCTTTAAACTCATATATCCAATCAAACAAGGAAACAAACAAACTAAATCATTTTAAAACATATTTTCTAACTTTGTAGCAACCCATGTTAAAGCATTTACATATATAACACACATTTCTTATGCATTTACATATTTAACATCTTCATTTTTGTTACAAGATTTATAACCCTCAAATCTTTTATGTCACATACAAATTTCACTATTATTTACTTCTACAAAATGAAATACACATTTTTAATCATAAGTGATACATTAGATACGTAAATACATACAAATTTTACGTTGCATATGTAAATCCATCACCAACTAATAATCAGTAAGTCGATTGCAGAAAGTCATTTGTAATTTCAAAACAGTTAATGGAATCACTGTTGTCTGACCACCTCTAAATGTCTAAAAAGGCTTGTTGATTTGGACATGAATTTGACAATTTCAATTTGGGATAAAGAATTAAGAACCATATAAAAAAGTTCATTTGGTTAATTAAAGGTAGAATATGGTTTGAAGGACAGTGATTTTGTATTGCTTATTTCATATGTTATTTCAAATTTTAACATATTAGACAGAGCTTTTAAAGGGCCGGTAGAGTTTAAAGTCAATATACCAATTCAAACATTGAAATTGGCAAACTAAATCATTTTAAAATATATTTTTACACTTTTAAGCAACCTAATGTCACCAAATGACAGTTACATTTTGAGCTATTCCCCACTAATGTTTACTTACTGCCGACGTATTTACATATTATATATATACTACACGATTCCAATGTATATACATCTCTTACAACTAAAATTTTACTCTAACATTTATAACCTTCGCGTCTTTAATATCACATAAAAAATATCTCTATTAAAAAGTTGTTAAAAAAAATGATAAACACATTTTTAAGCGTAGATAAAGTGACATAGATGTAAAGACTAAAATAATTATAAAGTGGATATGTAATACTATTTAAGCAATGATACATATAACAAGTCATGAAGGCCATAGTCAAATACTATGAAGGTAGTAGTCAGCCGTGAATGTTCTAGACAGTAGCTGTAGAGGTCGTATTTAAAAGTCATGGTAGTAATTGATCATATGGGTTGTTGATGATTATTTTAGTAGCATAAGTTGACCACGAAGGTTGTAGTAAAAGTTACAATAATGTTTGTAGGCCTCAAAGGTCAGAGTTGAGAGTTGTGTGAGATATGAGTTGCATTAGTTAGTTGGTTAGATAGGTCGTAAAAAAGAAGCTATAATAATGTCAGTAGGCCGTAAAGGCCATAGTTGGTAGTTGCATGAAATTTCATCATGTTCATAGGCAATGGAGGCTAGAGTTGGAGGTTGCAAGAGCTATGATAATATTCTATGACCATAGAGGCCAAAGTTTAGGGATGCATGAGCTAAGATAACATCTGTAGGCCGCATAGGCTGGATTTGGAAGCTGCATAAGTTGAGATTGCATTTGCACGCCATAGAGGCCGGAGTCAGGAGCTGCATGAGCTGGAATATTAATCGTAGACCACAGATGTTGGAGTTGGAAGGTGCATGAGGTGTGATAATGTCTGTAGGCCACAGAGGCTAAAGTTTGGAGCTACATGAGCTGAAATAACGTCTGCAGGCCACAAAGGCAAGATTTGGAAACTGAGTGAGCTGAGATAACACTCATAGGTCAAAGAGGTCGTAGTAGGGAGCTGCATGAGCTATGATAATGTTTATAAGTCACAAAGGCTAGAGTTCAGAGTTGCATGAGTTATGAACCACGTAAGCCATTCTTGTTCATATAGATTAGAGCGGCGGGCTACAAGGATAGAGCTTCAAATTTTTAGAGAAGTCATTGTATCTTGAGTACAATGGTTATAAGCAGTTATTGTGCGACATGTTGTTACACTTCCTTTGGGTGTGTTATTCTGTTGGATGCCTAGTTACTTCGTAAGGCTGAAAGTCACTCTACATGCACTTTAATAGTTTGTAAGGAGCTTCATTGCAATGAGCAGGGGACAACTGAAAATTGTCGATAACATTTGTCGAGTGGTATTTTATAATGATTGGGGATTGCAAAATTGAGCATCATTTGTTGGATCTTTGACGTGGAACACTATACCACAACTTCTTCTCCTCTAAGTTTCAAGCTTCCTCCGATTCAAGGTCTTTATTTAATCCCCCTTTCATGAAATGGGGTGGGCCTCTATTTATTGAGTCTAAGAGAGTCCCTCAACAAATAAGGAAAGAACCTGGACCACTCCATCGGTTGAACCAGAGAGAGATCCCCCTCAAAACTATATTTGGTGGACATTTGAGTGCTTAAATCATGTTGAATTTGAGTGATCTTGGGCCCGTTTGATTCATCTTATTAAGATGCCCGATTTGATCATACGCTTGTTAGATTTGGAATCTATTCAACCATCAAAATAGTCACTAAAAGCTCCTCTTTAACATTGCCGCTCCTCCGTTGGAGTCTTCCCACATGTTCGTACGATCTATGAAGCTCCCCTCTGGCATTGTCGTTGTCCACCTCTAAGTCTCCCCGACTATTGTTGGAATCAACAAAGCTTCTCTTTAGTGTCTTTTCTACTCCTCATAGTCTCCCTAAATGTTTGTACGATCAATGGAGCTCTCCTCAACATTGCTACTACCCACCATAGAGTCTCATTTCCTTTTTCTACGATCAACGAGCCTCCATTTTTGCATTGCTGCTGCGCTTTAAGGAGAAAATTTTTCATGTTGTTGTCATGCTTTCCAGATGATATATTTTGTGTTGTTGTGGCATTTTTTGGAGGAGATTTTTCATGTTGTTTTCGTACTTTTTGGAGGAAATTTTTTTTAGCTATTTTTTCACTTATTGGAGGAGATTTCCAACAATGGTGCCGTATTTCTAGTGAAGATTTCGTGTGCTACTGTAACACTTTTTGCGAGAAGTTTCCCAAGATGTTTTCATGCTTTTAAGAAAAGATTTTTTGCATTGTTGTCTCACTTTCTAAAAAACTTTTTACACTACTGTTATCCTTTTGATGCTGGGGAATCATGGCTTATTGAATATCAATGGAAGTATCAAATTTTTGAGGAGGTGATGCTGGCAGCTTTTGAAGATGAGCTCATCTTTTATTTGATGGCATAAAAGAATAAGCTTGTAATGATTGACGTTATCCTTAGAGGGCACATGATAATGAATAACGTCTCAACCAGAATGTGGAGACTTTGTAGGATTTTCAAGCGAGGATGTTGTTATTCAAGAAGATAACTCAAAGTTGTTGATTTTTTGTTGACGAGAAGGATGTATTAGTAGTTTAGCACTTTGTTTCTGTATGTCTATGTTCATAGCTTTTCTTCAACACTTTTGTGATAGTATGTCAACTTGTTTGTTTATGCAGCTATTTGCTTACTTAGTGATATTTGCACACGATGGTAGTGCATTTGTTTTTACATCATTTCTCAACTTGATGTAGTAAAAATTTTGATGTTGCTTTTGTCTATCATTCCATGTTATGGTTGTTCCATCTTTTAGGGGATTTCAAGATGTCGTTGCCCAACTTCAGAGCCAATGTTGCCCGAATTTTGTACAACGGTTGAGAAAATGAGAAAATTTGAATTTTTCTAAGGTGTTTAGTTAGTGTACGTCCAGTTAACAACCACATCCTAAAACAAAAGAAGTCATTTATAATCAATAAAAAGATATAAGACTCATCCTTGGTTATATCATTGGAGATGCTTAACAAAGTTTACTTGTGTTGAAATAGAGTCGAGAAGAGAATTTGTTAATGATATAAGAATAGTTCTAGTTTGTATAGCATGAGACGGTTGATGGTATTAACATTATTGAAAAAGAGTCGAAAGGAGAATCCATGAAAGATGCACGCCCTATCTTAAGTTGCATAGCCAGAGCTTCTACTCAATGGTGTTAACTTGTGATGGACATGAAATTCACTAAGGATTATTGACATATCTTAGTTTGTTATTCAAAGCTTCTGCTTGATGACTATAACATGTGATGGAAGAGATCAGATTGAGTCCCCCTAGGACCAATTAAGCACACAATGAGATGTCCGGAAATGTTTGACATTTCTCAAAATTATAGGCGAAAATCGAGATGGATCATATTTTTCCTTAGAAATATGATTGTGATCATATTCAAGCATGATATTTGACAACCTCTTTGTTATTGTTCTTGAATTTCTTATCCCTTATTGGGGGCATTATTCACATGAGCCTGTAAAGCTGCCTTTGAATTAAAACTTGAAGAAACCAGCTTCTTGATGGAGTTGAAGAAGAACTCTGTTTTAGCGAGGAGTGCTGAGAAAGCGCTCTTTGCAATGAAATTTGCCCTCAAGGCTGAATGAGGTTCTCAAGGACATAATCTTTGAATGAAATGCGGGTGAGTTTCGTTCAAAAGTATACTTTGATATTATATATGTATGTTTTGAGAAGTGAGTCAGTCACTCCGACGGACTAGGACTGCCAGCTAACTATGAGAGCAAGATATAACTTTTCACTAGATGTTAGGGGACAATAATGCCAATCCTTGACACTAGGGCCAGGATGTGCAACACTCCTCACACCTAAATGCCTTTTTCATCATTGCTCACACCTACAGGAACCTCCGTCTTATATCCCGCTCGATGCTCCATATATCGCCACATAACGAATGTCCCATATTTTTGTCGCAATATGTCAGAGCAACTATATGAAAATTTTTAAGAAGACTTCCATGCACACAACCCTATTCCCACATACTCGTACACCAAAAATCTAAAGTTCAGTAAAATAAAACCCAGGGCAATTTACATAGACAACATTCAGTTCTTTTTAATCAAGTATCATAGTTGCCGTCTGTAAATGCACATAGAATTGTGTTAACCAAGGGTGAAACATTAGTCAATACGTGGTGTTAGAGATGTAAATGCATATAGAATTGTGTGGTAAATATGCAAATATAAGGCTTATTTATGAGATAGTAGGTCTATAAGAATTTGGCGGCATGTACGTAAATAATCCATAAGATTCACACCTATTCTTCAATTTTTTTATTTATTTATACGATGTAAATCTTTCACATATATACCACCCAAATCTTACATATTGCAAAACAGAGAACACCATTTTCTGCATAGGGTAGGGTGGTATATGCGTAAAAAATTAAAGCATGGGTGTTAGTTGTGTAAATATATAAGAATTGCGTGGTAAATATGTAAAATTGGATGTTTAGATGTTGGACATGTAGATAAAGAAGGATTGAGTGGCATGCACATAAATCCTCCAAACGCACAAAATAAATCAAACCCAAAAAAAAAAAAAGCACAAAAATAAATCAAATCGACGCATAAATTTGAAAACTCAAATTCACCACAACAAAATGAAACTACACCTGCCAATCCCGACGGAGTCACNCCCCCCCCTGCCAATCCCGACGGAGTCACCAGAAATTGTCTGTTAGGATTTTGGGTCGGTCGCTTTGAAAATATATTTAATTTAATATATATATATATCCATATAATTTTGATTTTGAAATAAATGAGACTATATATATCTCATATATGTAATAGTATCTCATATATGTAATAGTTTAAGTAACCAAGCACAACACTACAAGTGATATATCACCTTGACAGGTAAGCATATCACTTGATAGCGAGCTTGATTGTATAAACTATATAACTTATGACATCTGTTTGGTCTGTGAACATTTTATGTATGACCGACAAGTTCTCCTATCTAATATAAAGATTGGATAGAGTTTATTTTATCTGGGTTCTTAGTTTCCTAAAGCGACAAGCCCGTTTAACGGGATGAAACCACCATAGTCATTCTCGAGGCATTTGCGTGGATAACTTTCAAAACTGTAGTCAAGGTTGATGCTGCCCAACATAAGAGTTTTTTTGCATATAATTGATTTCTGAATCAGATGAGGGAAGACCACCCCACTATAATCGTGCTTGGATGCTGCCATGAGTAACCTTTCGAGAGTGTTGTGAAGGGTACCACCCATATTGAAGAATGCTTCAAAAAAGATCATTAAGAGGTGCAAATGAGGTTTCTTCATAAGTTTGGATGATTTATATCATTTGGAAATGAAGTAGTGGCTTGGTGTCTCAAAGTTAAGAATTATGTCAAACGAGACTTCGCTTCCCACAAAGGATGCCAAAATGATACATGTTAGAAGATTCGAGGTGGTAGAGTGTTGTGAAATTTAATGGAATAAAACAGGAATCGACACAAATCAGAAGAAGAACACAAAGATTTAACGAGGTTCGGCAAAGAATTGCCTACGTCCTCGGGAGCGAGCGGCGGTTTCACTATTTCAGAGAAGTTACCATACATCCCATAGGGTTTCACATATAAATAGACCTATACAAACCCTCAGATAAAATTACAATCATGCCCTCGCTCCTCCCAACCCACAATATGAGAGACACTCCTTTTCACCAGGAGACACCTCTTCACCAAGAAACTCCAACTCCCTAGATATGAGCCATATCTAACAACTCTCCATCTTGGCGAATATCCAACACCTAAGGAGATATGCATCACCCGGTATATGCGCCTACCAAACAAATCTCCATCTTAGTGAATATTCAGCCCCTTTAGAAGAAAATCTCCACCTTGCGAATATCCAATCCTTTAGGAGAAAAAATCTCCACCATGTGAATATCATGCCCTTTATGAAAAAAAATCTTATGGAGTCTCTTTATACCAAAGTGGGTTGGGCAACCAAACCATCTAACCTGGCTTGATCAAAGTTCCTGTTGCATTTTCACCATAAGATTCAACAGAGCGATCTCCACCTGCAACTGTACTCCTTATCAATTTATAAATGTTACCTACAGTGATCTTTCCTTTCATCACAGTCAGTGCACCCTTAACAATTTCGATGATTTCCCTATCCTCATCTGCCTTAGAAATGAAACCATTTCTGTGTAANTCCAGACATTGCTATTTGAAATTTAATCCTGCACCGTATTTTCTTGCCTTGCTTCGAAAAACAAAAGAAAATTCTTCGTAAATAAATTCAAAGAAACCTGACTTGTCAAATGCAACAACTATCCCGCGATTCTCCTGTGATTCGTGAATCAAATTTTCCCACAAAGCACTTTCCCTGTTCGTACCAGTACCTCGACCAATTGCTGTTTCTGCGAGCCACGAATCCCTTCGCACCTGTTCGAGGAATATCTCCACGAAACTCCTGTTAACGAAATAATCGTGCCTGCTCACCTCCTGCACCCCGCCGAACTCCACCTATCGCAAAATCTCCTGCGACGAACCAGCGAATTTAACCGTTTGAATTCCTCAGATTTTCCTCAAAACAAGGCTCCTGTTCGCGGTAGACAGCCTCTGTTTCCCACGGATTGTTAAATCTGTCGTAACTCCTCCCCTTCACGGTATTGAGAACTTTGTCTCTACCACCAATAGAAGAGCGTGATTATCCTTCCTGCAACTGCAGCAAACTCTCCCGCCTGTTCGCCTCGAGAGGCTCTGATACCAATTGTTGTGAAATTTAACTGAATAAAACAGGAATCGACACAAATCAGAAGAAGAACACAAAGATTTAACGAGGTTCAACAAAGAATTGCCTACGTCCTCGGGAGCGAGCGGCGGTTTCACTATTTCAGAGAAGTTACCATACATCCCATAGGGTTTCACATATAAATAGACATATACAAACCCTCAGATAAAATTACAATCACGCCCTCGCTCCTCCCAACCCACAATATGAAGAGACACTCCTTTTCACCAGGAGACACACCTCTTCACCAAGAAACTCCAACTCCTTAGATATGAGCCATATCTAACATAGAGCGATTATTTAGCCTCTTAGCATTGCACAAAAATCTATTACACACTTAGGCAATTAAAGTTACAAGTAGAGAAACCATATATTTTTATGTGGAAACTCATAGAAAAAATGGTAATGCTTAGCCCAGTTGAAATAATCCACTATATAATGAGGTGTGCATGGACACGCTCTTCTCCTGAATTAGAGAAGATGTAATTGAAAAGTTGACGTGTAATAGTATTTCAATAATAATATATATAACAGGCCACAATGACCATAATTTGCTATGGAGGTTGTAGTCCACCTTGAATGTTATAAACACTGCCTATAGTATCAACTTGTTATAAAGTCATAGTTGAAAGAGATGATAGTAGTTGATATTGTTGGTCATAGATGGTTGCTTCAGAAGTATCAGTTGGCCACATAGGTCGCAGAAAAGAGTTGCAATAATGTCCATAGATCTCACTGGCTGGAATTGGGAGTTATATGAGTTGTGAGCCATGTAGGCTATATTTGATCATTTAGGTCGTAACAGGGAGTTGTGATAACTTTAGTTGGTCACAGAGGCCGGAGTTCAGAGCTGCATAAATTATAATAAAGTTTGAAGGCTACAAAGGCTAGAGTTAGGAGATTCATAAGATGTGATAATGTTTGTATGCCTTAGAGACCAGAGTTGGGAGATGCATGAGATAAGATAATATTTAAGGCCGTAGAGGCCAAAGCTGAGAGCTGCATGAAGTGGGATAAAGTACGTAGGCTACAAAGGCTGGAGTTGGGAGCTGTACAATCTGTGATAATTTTCGTAGGCCATAAAGGCAGGATAATGTATGTAGGCCGTAGAAGCTAGAGTTGAGAGCTACACGAGCTGAGATAATGTCAGTAGGTCATGGAGGCCAGAGTTGGAAGATGTGTGAGCCGTGATAATTTGTCTGTCACATAAGCTGGAGCTGAAAGCTATGTGAGTTGTGGTAATATTCGTAGGCAACAGTGGCTGGAGTTGGGAGCTTCATGAACTGAGAGAACGTTTACAGGTCATAAAGGCTGGAGTTAGGAGTTGCATGACCTATTATAACATCTATATGTTGCTAATATTGGATTTGGGAGGTCCAAAAGTTATAGACCATGAAGGTCATAGTTGGTCACGTAGGACATAGTTGTGGACTGTAAGAAAAAAGATTCAAAAGTTTAAAGGAATTCATTGCATTCCTAATATGGTATTTGTAAGAATTTATTGTGAGGTGCTTCGTTACACCATCTTTAGATGTCCAGTTACACTGTCTTCATGGTGGATCGTTGCACTATATGCAGGAAGCGAGTTACACCATCTTTGTTACATCATTTTTCAGGAGCGTTGTTACACTATCTTTGAGGTGCGTTGCTCTATAAGATGCTTCGTTACTTGGCAAGACTGGTCATTATTTTGCAGTGTAAGACGAGATCTTGTAGTGCATGTCATGATTTCATCAAGAGCTTTATTGTAATAAGTGAGTGGTTGACGATGTTTGTCAAAATGTTCAATAAGTGTGGTTGGGGATTTTTTTGTGTAGCTAGCCACACACCATAGAATGATTTTGAAGACTTTTATCTAGATGACCAGACACGAAATTTTGAAGATTAATAAATCTTTCCAAAGGAAAAAAAGATTATTATCATAAAAAAGGGTCTAATCATATAAATGATGAAAGGTTTTTGTCAGTCTACAAAACAAGATTTTTTTTACCTCACAGGTGTAAGATAAGGTTTATTTTATTTCTGGGGTCTCGTTCTATATAAGGTAAAGTCCTCATAGTTAATTATATTTTTAAAGCCGTAGACCCTAAAAAAAACTCTCAAATAATGTAATGAGTCAAATTATCAAGGGTTAAACTTTCACAATTGAAGTGGTTAAAGATAAGTAGAGGATCCAAATTGGTAAAATTATGTTCAAAGTGATGAGACTTACAGCCTAATGACAATGTGTCATGGGAAAGGTCCGAATGTTGGGATTGACTGTCCAGAAAGATGTAAAAAATTGAAAAATGAGGTTCAAAGAGTTTGCGAAAGACTAATTTGAATTGATTAGATAAGTTCGAAAGATATATCATAAATACTTGATTTGAATGATGGAAATGATTGGAATCCCCAAGTTAAGGACAGAACTGAGTAAGAAGGATTTCTAGATGAGAAGCGGAATCTGACTCTATAAGATTGGGTGAACTAACCTAGAATTTGGGAATAACGTCTCTAGTCAGGATGCCCATGACTTTCAGTCGTCTTAGAAGTATAGGTATCCATCAACTATAACCAACCTCATAACCAATAATTTTCCTTGAATGTCATAGAATGGGAGTTTTATAGTTTCAAAGATGTCTTAAATACCTTCATAAACAACCATGAGTTATGTCATTCTAAGGTATTCCCTCAAGTCTTAGAGGGTTGGTTTGTAGTTTTGTAAGTCCTGGTCCATAATACTAATTAGGGCACCTATCAAACTAACTTAGGTTTCTATATGTAGAATAGCCTGGGATAAGTGTATGGTCCTCAACTTGATGTTTAAGTTAGCTAACCTAAGGTTCATGTCGGATCTAACTAGGTTATGTTCTCATTCTTTATCTTGGTGTCTTTTAAATATTATTTGAGGTTTAATATTTAATCCATGTTTTTTTTTTCAGTTCTTAGGTTTGTTAGTAATGGTGAAATTTCAAAGTTTTTTATGTTTTGAAGTTTAATTTTGTTTAAGATTTAATTTTTGATGTTTGTGAAGAAAACTATATTATGAGAGGTTTTCATCATTCTTTTTATTTTATGTATTTTTGGTTATTTTTATTTTCCTTTTGAAGACTTTGCATGGAATGAAATATGAAATAACATAAGAAACAAAGCAAGCAACACATATTTTGCCTTGGATTAGACTTGGATTAGCATCAGACTGGGGTAAGCTAGATTTCCAACCAAGATCAGCTCAAAATTGAGTTCAAATGGAATATGAGTTAGTTAGTTTGGGGTTAAGTTCAACCTAGGTTAACTTGGGTTAACTTGAGTTGACATGGGTTAGCTTTAGTTGACTTGGGTTGACTTGGTTTTCTTAGATTTAAGTGAAGATGGACTTGTGTTGGGTCAGGTCAGACCTAGGTTGAGGCAAGTCATTATTTAGGGTTAGGTCAAACCTATGTTGCGTCAATTCAGACATGGGTTGGGTCAGGTAAGACCCGGGTTGAGTCAGCTTAGGTCAGGTTAGGTCAGGTCAAATCTGGCTTAAGTCTACTGCTGGGTTAGAGCTTAGGTTAGGTCTAGGTTTGAGTTAGGGTTGAACCTAAGTTGGTTAAGGTTTAGGTTAGGTCAAGGTTTAGGGTAGGGTTAAGCCTACTATTGGGTTAAGGTTAAGCTTGGTTTGAGTCGGTCTGAGTCAAGCCCAAACCCAAGCCTAAGCCAATTTAAACTGGAACGAAAAAACTTACTTAATGTGAGGCTGGTCGGAGGAGGAGGAGGCTCATCGGAGGTTTTCTTCTTCCCTCTTCTTCCTCTATTCCAGTAGTCTGAGGTATGTGCTAAAGTGTCTAGAATGGATAGTGCGTCATGCATAGTATCAGAGACGTCTATTTATAGGCTGAGAAGACAATGACAAAGGCCTCCCTAAACGTCGATTTAGGTGGTGAGTCGACGACAACAATTAGTTTGGTCGTTGGACGTGCCACAAATTACTACTTGCGAAATGACATGGCGATTCGTGCTTGTATCCATGGATGAAGGTCTCAGATTACTGGCGTGGCATGGGAAGTGTAAACATCAATTGATCACTTCAAGAATAGTTGAGTGTGGTCATGCCTATAGCAAGGCGTGACTACATCGAGGTATGCCTGGGCATGGTCATGCCCAGACTAGGCGTGACCACGCCGATGTACTTTTGGGTAGGCTCCTTTATGGTTTAGTGTCGCTACACCAGAACAAAAATGAAAGTTCATTTAAGTCATATGTGATCAGAAATGCGGTCAAAAGAGTAATGATTGACATGGGTTGGTGGTTAGATGAGTGGGTGTCGTTTGTTGTACCTTCAGTGTGGAACATTAGATCTCAACTCTTACTCCAAGTGTCAGGCTTTCTCTGGTTCAAGGTGTTAGTGTAGGTCCCCTTTCATGAAGGGGGTAGGGCTTTATTTATGGGGTGTATGAGATGCCTCCCAACAAATATGGAAAGAATCTGAACCATTTCATCATACGACCCAAAGAGATCCCTTAATTGGACGGTGTTTTGTGGACTTCTGAATGCTTCAACAATGTCGAAATTAACTGAACATGAGCTTGTTGGATTCTTCTTGCTGAGCCGCTCCATTTGATTGTAAGCTTGTCAGATTTGAAATTCGTTTGACTTTCTAATTCAACATTAGAAGTTTTAAGAAAATATTAACGACTTGATCACGTTTTCAATTGACTCAAAATGGACCAATTCATATGTCATTTTGTTTGTCTGGTTGAGCCTATTATTTTGATTGTAAATTTGTTGAAGTGGAAGCTCTGGATGTTTTTTAATTGAAATATGAACATTTCATGCTAACAAAATTGCATCGAAATCTATGTTATATCTCGAGATCCTTTTTGAATGATTAAACAATTTAAATCAAAATCAGCTCTTGACGTCCTAATCAAAGAATATGTATAGCCCTCAATAACAATAACTATAATAATTCTATTACTAAGCTGCAAATAACATCATTTACTAATAATTAATAATTCTATTGCTGGCCATAACATCAAGGCATATGTTGATTTAACTTTATTGGATAATAATATTATCTAAATAATATTTTTATTGAGAAAGTATGTTATTCATTTGATTAAAATTAATTAATTAGTACAATTTTAATTAACTAAAATAGACAACATTTATATAATAAGAAAAATGTTGATTCTACCATACATTTATTATTTTATTTTTTATAAAATGGTTATTTACATAACATGTCAAGCTTGATATTTAAATAAAAACTATAATTATTTTATAATTTTTAATTAAGAATAAAAATTGAACATAGTTTATTACTAAGGGCTTTCAATCCATTAGATTTATTATGAAACTCTGATATTTTCATTTAGATTAGTTATGAAATTAAATCAAATCCATCAATTAATCGGTTTAATAAATTGATCAATCAAATCATCAAGAATGAACTAAAAGCACATCACTTTATTTGGATTTAAAAATTCGATTAAACTAAAACCATATTGAATAAACCCAATTATAGTGCATTTTGATTAGGTTTGACTCTATCTATTATTTACCTAGTTTAAATGGTTTAATAAATCCATTAATCAGTCCAATCAAATCGTTTGAATACGTATCCATACAGAGTACTATCATGATTTAATAGAAATAACAAGATCTGTTGTGTGGTAGTAAATTCACAGTGATAGAGTGATGTATTTACGTCTTAACGTTGCATGAAGATTTGACGTACATAGATGTACAAACCCAAAAAAAAGAAAAAAAAAGAAAAGCAAACAAAATGAGTTTTTACGTGAAAAACCCAGAACGGAAAAAAAATACAAGGTTTGACTCAGTTGAAAAAATTTCATTATATTGTTTTAAGTTATAAGACTTTACTAGCCATTAACGGCCTAGAACAAGATTATATAAGTGACATTCTTCCTCTAAGGGAGTGTCATAATTTGTTAGTAAAATGATAACGATGGTTCGTCGACAGCTACAACGGTGGCAATGACAATGATTAGGTAGTGGTGGCACCAATAACGATAGTAGCGACAGCTAGTCGATAGTGGCCTAGAAGCAGCAACGGTAGTCTAGTGATAACAATAGCTAAACAAAGCAGTCAGACATATGTAGTTTGTTTGTGATGGCCGATCTGTGGTGGTCAGGAAACGATGATGGTGGTATGGTGGTGGTGACAGCTTAACAGCGACAACCGAGCAACAATACTCTAACAACAAAGGCAATGTTCGAGAAGCTGTATCAGTGGCCCGGTGGTGGAGACGACTGTGGCAGAGGCAGCCTTGGTGGCTGGTTGGCGATGTTATGAAGACAGTGCAACCATAAATGCTCAACAACTTGGATCTTTCCTTCAACCATCCTCTATAGGTCCATGTCCCAAATCTTAAGTCCACTTTCATGAATGGAGTAAGTGTCTTTTTATAAATTTTTTGAGTATTATCCTCTAATACTACATGAATCTAGAATACTCCATCTGACTAACTAGAGTGATCCCTTTTTTCATATGGTGTTTTATGAACATTTGAGTGGCCTAATGATGTCTTAATCGATTGATCTTAGGCTCATTGGATTCAACTTGATGAGATGGTCAATTTGAGTATAAGCTTGTTAGATTTAGAATCCATTTGAAAATTCAATTTTCCATCAAAAGCCGTAAATTGTGCTTAAATGGCTTGTTCTGGGCTTGATTTGACTTGAATCAAACCAATATTGGCATTGTTGGGCTAGCCTTATGAAGATGGTCAGTTTGATTATATGTTTGATGAAATCAAAGCTTAAACGATTATGAATTTTCATTTAGAACTTTTTGTTGCTCAAAATACCCAAAGGTGACCATACGATGGTGGTCTAAGGCCCCAATTTGACGGCGATGAAAGTGGTAGCTAGAGCGATAGTTCAGCGATGACACTGGCCATACGATGATGGTCTAGCAGCGGCATCAACCATACAACCTTGGTTCGAATGCGACATTGACCATACGGTGTGGTATAGATGCAGCAAGGTGGTAGTCAGAATCAGATATCCATTGGTGACAATGACCAAACATTGATGGTCCGACGGTGATGAAGGTGGTGGCAGAAGCAGTGGTTTAGTAGCAAGGTCCAGATGGTGGTGGCATGGTGACGACAATGGTGGTGGCTAGAAGAGGTGGAGACAACTGCTAGATCGTGGTGGTTCATCTTTAGCGACATCCAGAGAACAATCAAGTGGTAAGCGTGTAGTCCAGTAAAGCATGCTTGCTTGTATGTGCTCACAAGTGCTAGCCAACAGTGTATTCATTCACACATCTACATGCCAACGGTGCACATAGGCATACCTACATCCCAACGGGCATGTGTGTGCAAAATTAGGGCAAGTGACGGGCTCGTGCAAACATATATGTACCCTACACTCCAGCAGCACACACATGCGTGAACCTGTGTATACCTGATGGTGGAATCCAATATCGTTGTGGTTTTTACTGATTTTTTAAAGGATTTTTTTCTTCTTCAGGCTATTTCTAAAAGGAAAATCTTATCAAAGATTAAGAATTCAAGATATCACGAAAAAATAGGAATTTTCTATATAATCTTATTTAAAAAATACTTATTAGAAAAACTAGATTTTCCTTGAATCTTTTTTCCTTTTCCTCCCCCTTTTTCAAACTTATAAATACTACGCTTCAGTGAAATGGAGGGCATACCTCTCATCCTTCTATTTTTTATTCCTAAAGACGAAGCTAGGGACTTCCCTTGCAAGGTTGGATGCTTTTTGTTGGATGGATCAAACTTTAAGAGGGTCAAGAATTGTGACTCTATGACTAGCTTGAAGGCTCGTGATTCTACAACCGGGTTGGTGGCGATCAATGCATGCGGTCCTATGGTGAGGCCACTATCATTCTTTGATGGAGGCGTTCACTGATCTCATTCGACAAATTGGGTGGAGTTTATCAAGGCTTATATTATCTCGACGATGAAAGTTGAGCAGTGGTGACAATAATTCAAAAGTGGCAGTTTTTGGGTTAGGACTTCAGCCAAATGTAGAGGGAAAAAGGAGAGGAGAAAGGATATAGTTTGGAAGAATAAGAGAAGTATATTGAGAGAGTGATGTAGTGATTAGGCTAAGAGGGGGGAGATAAGCGGAATATTGTGATTGTGGTTCGACTTTGAGAAAAAGGGAGGAGATGCGCTGGTGGAAGTGGTGTAGGGATTTGGTTGAGGGAAAAATAAGAGGAAAATAGTGGTGGTGAAAAGAAGAGAAGCAGTATAAGGGAAGAAGAAAGAGGAGAGAGAAGAAGTGTAATAGAAGAAGAGTGAAAGGAGGAGGAAGAAGTGTGAAGAAGAAGAAGTGTGGAGAAGTATGTTGTGCTGAAGAAGAAGAATAAAATAAAGTAAAAAGTGTGAAGGAAGAAGTGTAGAAGAGGTTTGAATTGAAGAAATAAGTAGAAGAAGAAGTGAAGAAGAATAGGTGTGAAATGAAGGAGTTCACAAGAATTACTGTGGGAGGAAGAAGTAGAAATTCAGGTGACTAAAGTGGAAGAAAAAGAAGAAGAAAAATGAAGAAAATTGGGGAACTTATAGTAACGGAGGCCGAAGAGCACCAGAAGAGAAGCAGATTGAATGAGCGAGAACATCATGATTAAGAACCAATAAAGGGAGGGAGGAGAGGACCATTTCTTCTAACTTGAGGCGGTGGTGACAGAAGGTTGAAGCAGTTGGGGTTTGAAAGCAAGTGGGAGAGGTTTGGATCTGCAATAGTGTGACCATTCGTCTTAGTGGCATAATTATGCCGACCCCTGGGGTGGCATGGTTGCTGCAAAAGGTTCCTTGATGTAGTCACATGATTACTGGCGTGGTTACACATAGGACTAGTGTAGCTACATGAAAGGGTTACGTGGTTACGCTGGTTTGGGCTAGGTTTTGAGACCTTTTGGATTGTTTTGAGCTCAATAACCTTATCAATATGGAATGTTTTCCCATAAGAGGAGGGGTGAACATTTTGACTGAGAGATGGTTTACTAAAAATGAGGTTAACACATGTTAGTAAATTCATAGTGGTAGAGTGTGTATTTAAGTTTTAGTGTTCTAAGAAGATCCAACACATACAAAGGCAAAAAAAAATATTAATAGAGCATGCAATAAGATTTTTAATATGAAAAACCTGAGAGGAAAAAAATCATGGGGTCTGGCGCAGGTGCAATGATTCTGTTATGTTATTGTAAGTTACAAGGCTATGCTGGCTCTTAATTGACCAAAAGCAATATTACACAAGTGGCATGAATTTCATTGGGAGATTGGTCTAATATGTCAAGCAAATGGTGACACTTTGATGGTAGTGGCCCGAAAACAACTTCGATGGTGGAAGAAATGATGATCGGACAATTGTGGCAGCTTGATGGTAGCGACCAAGTATAAATAATCTACCGATAGTGGCTGCTCGGTGATGGTAGGGAAGCTATGACTACGACCCAATGGTGGCAGTGGCTTGCTAGCTATAGTAGGTGGTCGGCGAGCGGTGGCCAGGAAACAATTGTGGTAGTCCAACAGGGGTGGTAGCTCAAAGAAGGTGGGCGGGCAGTGGTTGTCTGGTGGCGACGACAACTGATCAAAGATTGTCCAAAGTTGAAGGAGCTTGGGAACCCTCAAGAGCTTGGATCTCCCCTTCAGCCATCTCCTCCATATCAAGGTCCGAAATCCCAACTCCCCTTTCGTAAAGAGCGTGGGGTCTATTTATAGATTTTTTTTTTAGCGACATTCTCTTTAAATACTGCATGAATTTGAACCACTCCATCATATGGCCTAGAGTGATTCCTTTGATTAGATAGTGTTCTATGAGCATTTGAGTATCTTAATGTTGTCACAATCAAATTTTCTTGAGCTCTTTGTATTTAGCTCAATGGGATGCGCGATTTGACTAAAAGCTTATCCAATTTAAAATCTATTTGACCATTCAATTGTCCATTCAAAACTTAGTGCTTAAATGACTGGATTTTGGCTTGATCGAACTCAAATCAAGCTACTTTGATTTCCTAAGGCTCGTCTTGTTTAAACGATCTGTTTGGCTACACATTTGATGAGGTTAGATGATCATGAATTCACATTTGGAATATTTTCTTGCTCAAAATGCTCAACTTTAATGTGTGCTTTTTTGAAATTCTCATGTAACATTGACATTAATTGTCTTTGTTTGTAAGCTAGGGCCAAAACTTATCCTTGCTAACATTGTCTTAAAGTATTATCATTTCTAAATGATTAAATTTGCTAACTTATTCATAAGAAGAATATGTACTATTTATTATTATAGTTTGTTTTCATTCATACAAAAATTTTCTTCTATGTTTTTCTTTAATATCTTCTTCTCTTACATATATGCAAGCACATCTATGCCTGCACTTGAGTAAAAATATACCATACCATTCTCATCTTATATTGACATGTTTTAACCTTTTATTCATCATCGACAAGCTCAATGATCTTTTCCCTTCTTCGACGGTGGCTTTGAATTGAATTTTGTTCTAGCTAATATAATACGTTTTATTAATACTAGGTATTGACGAGCTGTGTTAACTGTCTTTAATAATACCCTTCTTCAACATTGTTTACTAATACATCAATTAGAAAATATTAAATATTCCTTTTTATCACAAAATCACTTCTTTTTCATCTCATCTACACCACTCTTTGGTGAGCCAGTTGCGCTCATCTCATCAAACTCCCAAACTCTAATAACAATAATATATTATTTAAGTAAGAAAATTATATTATTTATTATTAAAGTATTTTTATTTATTAAAAATATACTGCTTCTTTATACTTTTTTGTATTTTCTTCTTCTTAAGCCAATACATAAGAGCACTTGTATTTGAATGTCATCACTAAGAGATTTAATCTCTCTTCTAACAAAAATCAATATTCTTTTCATCAAATGATCATGTTTGATTGCCGTCGTTTTTCATAATAATTGGTATCAGAGCCCCGGTTCGGGTCTGAGGAAGAACGATGGTCGGAGACGAAGTGAAGGTTTCAGCGATCGAGAAGTTCGACGGCACAGATTTTAGATACTGGAGGATGTAGATAGAAGATTACCTCTATGAGAAGAAACTTCATCTTCCACTACTGGGAAAACGACCGGAGAAGATGAAATAGGTTGATTGAAATCTGTTGGATCGACAGGTTCTGGAGGTTATTCGATTAACCCTATCGAGGTCCGTTGCTCACAATGTCATAAAAGATTTCGTCGAGGTTCAGCTTGTGCGTCGATTGTTAGAGATCGAGTCAAAGGCACTTTGACTCGAGCTCTAACAGATCAAAGACAAGTGCCTCCTTTTTTAAACTATGAGACTAATGAGGTGTTTGGGGCAGCTTGTGCTTATCCAGTAAGACATTTATCAGGAAACGCGGACAGCGGGGTTCGACCCGCGTTCCACGTTTTGTGTAAAAAACTAATTGTTTTTTTGGATAAGCTGCTCAAATGCAGTTTCCAAATGGTGATGCGACATTTTCAAAACGCCACCACAATGGATAAACTGCCACAAATGAAGCCTAAGTAAACTATTAATGCCAGATTGTTGCTCTAACAAGATAAACTCAACATGAATTATTATAACTATAACTCAATCTGAAAAAGTAACAATAAAATCAAACAAATAATATAATAAGATAAAATCACTTTCTCAATAACAAATCAATCCCTAAACTATAGGGGAGGTTCAGAATATACCACTGATCGCACAATTGAAATAAAAATTAAAATTAATTTAAAAAAACCATAATTAGATCACATAGCTGGAAATAATTTACACAACTTTACATAATAGAACTAAAACAATCCCAAAAGCTAAACTAAAATAATCCCAGTTTTTTATTCAACTCTCACTTCCACTTGCAGAAATCAACAATGAAAACAAGTGACTGCAGTGCAAATGATTGCAAGGCTTTCCATCCTCTCAGAACTATGAAGTCTTCAAGAAAACTCATATATAGAAAAAGAGAGCTAAAGGTTAAGCACTTCTACCCTCTATAATCTATGATCACTGGATGAACATATATACTAAGCAGAGGGGAGTACTTCAAACATCTATTTAATCTATATTTTTATTGATATATGATCAATAAATCATTACTTGATCAAGCAGAAAGCTCATCAAGATAACCGTCCATTAGTTCAGAGATGGATTCAATGAAGGCAGACTCACCACCGTAAGGATGAATGGATTCCTTCACTCTGCGGATCATGCCCTCGATCTTCGATTCTTCCTTGAGGGTCTTCCTGCAGAGGATTGCCCCTATGTCGTAAGGAGAGAGCCCTCTTTCTGCACCTTTTTTGAGAAGCATGGTGCAGATTCGCAGAGTTCGGGAGCACAAAGGCGACAATTCCCAGCCCTTAGACCTGAGAAGTTTAATGTCTTCTTCTACGTCTAGCGATCTTATGTACTCGATGGTTTCGGCATTGTAAGGTATGCGAGCTTGAGGCCAGTCAAGCCACTCAAATGTGCAGTCCTCAAACTGCAGGAGTTGCAAAGAAAGGCAGGTGAATTTCATTATTTGGGTGTGAAACAATAAGTATGGAAAGGGTGAAACATGAATTGTGAAGACAAATAAAGACGCCTTCTTTAGTTTCTTAACGTGAGTCAGGAAACTCAAAAGCAACAGGCATGCAAACAAACTGTTTCCTTTTGAGTAAAGTTTCAAAATACTCTCCTGACCATTCACATGGGACAATTTTAGCCTCATAATCTATAAAAGTTTCAAATTACTCAGAATCTTTTAATGGGTGCTGAAATAGTCCGCAATAGTGGGACTGAAATAATCGTCAAATTTTATTTCATCCATATTAATTGTATTATTAAAATAAATAACTGCTTTGTATCATTTTATATCTTAATATCTTCAAAATCTCAATCTAAGGAAGGTAATTAGTGAAACTATAAAAGCTAAGGGAGCTTACTAAACACCCGGAGTCCCTTATGCATTCTTCTCCACCATCATTAGGTGTCAGTGACCTTATCATTTGGGTCATTCTCCGCCAACAAAAAACTTCAAAATTTTGTTCTTCCATCTTGGCTAAAAAAGTTTTGGAGCTTCTACATACATAGCACCCAAAACTTTTATATTTACCTATCTAAGGGAATATCAAGAAGAGTACTATATCATAATATGTATAAGGAAATTTATTAGCTCCGAATAAAAATTAATCTTCTATCCTCATTTTATCACATTCATTATATCACTCTCATTTTTGTCAAGCAGAAATTTGATTATCAATAATGACTTCTTATCAAGGTTTCAAAATAGAACCGAAAGAAAGGGATGTTCAAAATTTGAAGGTTGAACTAGGGGTTGAATCAAATGATATAATAAACATTAAAATAATAAAATATCTTATATAACTTAATAATAATACAATATGCATAAAATATGAGAAATATATTAAGAAATATAAATCATATACAAATATATCAAGAAGGTTGTTCCTTAGAGCTAAGAGTTTTCCCCAAAAATCTAATCAAAATATGTAATTGCTAAATACATAACAAAACAAAATTTTCATACCAAATAATATCAAAGTGAGAAATAAAATTTAACATTTTGCAAAACCTTATATCCTACCTAGGCAACAAAGAGGGCAATTTTAAGTAGGATTGTGAATGCCGACAAACATCCGACAAAGGAATAGGGAATTGTAGAACGATTTCAAAGAACGCCTCATATGCAAATGGGTGGGGGTGAATGAAATCACACACAAGAAAGAGTTTGAAATTCTAGAATTTGGAGAAAGGGGTTGACGGTTCGGTATGTTGGGATACTTAATTTAACAAGTTTCATAACTTTAATTTTATATATAATAAAATTATATATTTGGATCATAGATTATTATCATTAATATTGTAAAATTTGAGCTGAATGGTTCGATGATTTGAGATCATTTTGACGAACCACTGGTCATCATCGATTGAATGCAAAACTGATTTTTTAGGCTAGCCAAACTGACGGCATGATCGGCTCATATTCAAACCAAACGATCCAATCTGTTCTAACTTTAAAAGCCTTGTTTATTATCAACAAAACTTTGAATCAAAGTACATAGCTAATCTATGTGGAAATTTTCAAATTATGTGGAAGTTTACAAATCTAAGACAACAGAATTATTAT
Source organism: Phalaenopsis hybrid cultivar (assembly GCA_002079205.1). Taxonomy (NCBI): domain Eukaryota; kingdom Viridiplantae; phylum Streptophyta; class Magnoliopsida; order Asparagales; family Orchidaceae; genus Phalaenopsis; species Phalaenopsis hybrid cultivar. The sequence continues at coordinate 465,173 of JXCR01056283.1, read as the reverse complement.
AAAATACATGAAAATTGATCCTAAATAAGCATAGAAAAGAATGTTTTGAGCAAAAATATCAAGAAAAACGTAGGCAATATCCATAATAAATCAACAAAATACTGAAAATAACAAAAATTGTAAACTTACATCCTCTGGAAGGCAATACCCATGATCGATGGGGACCAACACAATTCGGTTTTCTTCACCCTCCTTGCAAAATAAAATATTCCCAGCATGCCTATCTGCATTAGCCAATCGTATATCCAACACAGTGATCTTATGAACCTCCTCGAATGGAAAAGCTCGAGGACCCATATCCTCACAACTCCCACAATTCTTCACATACATCTGCATTGACCCAACCTTGAAATCTTGCGCAACACCATCAAGCCTTTTCGAATGATTAAAACTGCCACTCAGGCAGCGAACCATCGCAGTTGGAGGAACGCCGGAGAAACCAAATTCATCACACATTGGTCTTCGGCGCCCGCCGATCGGATGGTCGAGCAGATAAGCTGCAACTTCCCGGAGCGCCCCCTCTCCAACTCGCGTCCCCTTCTTCAATCCAATTCCATCCAACGACACAGGAAATCCCCTTGGGTTGTTCTCCGCACTCGGCTCCTCATCAATCGGCTTGAAAACCGCTACAAATTCTTGACCTGATGCGTCCCGCAAAAAGTATGCACCGCCCGCACCTTGGGAGGACATCACTGGGGGATTCCCCCTCTCTAGTCCAGCCAGTGCAGATTGAATGAGGTTCTTGATTACGGGTGATAACACAATATTAGGGTTGACAACAAATGGCTCAATCAAAGCCTCCCTTTTCACTGTTTTCTTGCCTCTTCCTCCAGCAGCTGCAAATGGAGCCAATATCGAAAGCTTCAAGTTCTTGTCAATCGGTTTACTCCTGACTGCAGCGCACTTGCGCACGATCAAATGAATCACGGCATTATTAGATTTACAAATATCCTGAATCAACAAGTGATCATCGAGCTCCTTGTCATCATGGCATAGCTTTTGGCTATCAAGATCAACGAGATCCTTGCCCCTCTTGGCAATATGTTGCTTGGNAGTTCTTGTCAATCGGTTTACTCCTGACTGCAGCGCACTTGCGCACGATCAAATGAATCACGGCATTATTAGTCTTACAGATATCCTGAATCAACAAGTAGTCATCGAGCTCCTTGTCATCATGGCATAGCTTTTGGCTATCAAGATCAACGAGTTCCTTGCCCCTCTTGGCAATATGTTGCTTGACATAAGCGACCGTATGGTTTCTTTCAATATGGAATTCCAATTTTTTGCCGCAAACAGTCTTCACGGTAATAATCCCAAGATCAGAAAATCGGATGACGAGGTGAAGCGCGTTGCCATCCGAAACGCGATAGTCCTTTACAAGGCAATCGTTCCTCGAAAGCTCCCGACTATCGAAAACAAGTTTCTGCTTCTTAATGATGAAACTCTTGCTTCTTTGAATGCGGAGCTTAACAGAGGAGATGGAGTCCGATTCGAAGATCGGCATGGGGATCGCGGACGAACCAGGTACCGCAAGGTAAACAAGAATGGGCTCTGGGTGGCAAAGAGCCGACCGTTTGAAGAAGGAGAGAGCAGAATCATATCCAATTGGATTGAGTGCGATCCCAGCCAACGCCATTGTCCTGCTCCAATTAAAAACCTATGCTTGCCCTCGGCTGCCCCTCCCTCACAGGGATCAGCTCCGGCGGAAACAAGAAGCAAACGAGGGCAATGTCCTACACTACAACTTGGAATCCATCAAGAAGTTCGATTCCCTAAATCTAACACANAAGCAAACGAGGGCAATGTCCTACACTACAACTTGGAATCCATCAAGAAGTTCGATTCCCTAAATCTAACACTAAACAATTAAAACCTGGAAGCGATATCGAACTGAATCCTCGGCTCCTTCACGAATTAAATCAATTCGAGTACAGAACCGAGGAAAGATGGATTCAAGAACTAAAAAGAGGGGGAAACAATTGGTCTGAAAGAAGGGGATGGGGAATGGATTGTTATCAAATTGAGTGGTGAAGGAAGATAGACCACACCAGTGAGCTAATATCGGGAGATAAAAATAGCAGTTTGAAAAGATCAAAGTGAGGAGGGATTGAATCAAGTTAGGATTTCTGTTATTCTCTTCCTTCGCTCGTCTTTAGTCTACTGATCGCCGACCGATCTGAGTTGCGGAGTTTCCGTTCTGCTTCACAACAACATTACTTCTTCCGGTTGAGGAAAATGGGGGGCGAGATCAACGACGCTGCGCTGATTCAAATTTTATCCATTTTACTGTTATTATTTTCTTAAAATAGTGTAGATATGTAAATACATAAGAATTTTGTGCTAGGCATGTAAATTTCCCAAAATTTTATCATTCACTTTTGTTTTTCTAATAAGTTGAGCTTATTCGCGTTACCTTTTTTAATTTGATAATAATTATCAAGAGAAAAATGCAAAAAAAAAATTATATAGCTTTATAATATGTATTTTTAACCATCTAAATTTACTTTAAAAATATTATATCATTTGTCAAAAGCATGTTTCAAAATATCTCTTCTCAAAATAAGTCGCCNAAATGTGCTAAATATTCGAATACCACACTTTACGCACGGGAGGTCACAAACCAAATAAAATGAGTAGTATAACATATATGATATTTCTTTTGCATATTAAGTTTCAGGGTCCACATGATCAATACATAAATACATACACATAATTTTGATCATTAATGTGATTAGTTCTATGATCATTCTAGAATTATTTCAAATATTAATCCATTCTTTCTAATATATATATATATATATATATATATATATCATGCTCTTCAAACCAATTAGCATGATACTTTTAACATACACACACACACACACACTCTCTCTCTCTCTCTCTATCAATCTACATTTTCATTTCTTGTCTTAGCACAAAAATCATATTATAATTAATCATTCTTAGTTAAGTTTAAAATTGATTCTTTAGACATATGAAATATTTCCTATTCCATATTATAGTTGTATACTTGAATAATTTATGGTCTCAAGATTCTATGTTTGATACAAACTTATCTAATTCGACAAAAGCTCAACAATTTTAATTCGAACTCATCAAATATGACATATACTAACCAAGTTCGAATTGAACTCTTTTAGGTACAACACCGATATGTACTAATCAGGTTTAGCACATAATAATTAGATCTAGAATATATTCACGTGATCCGTTGTGAACTCATTAGAGTCACGATGAATTTGCTAACTCACTCGACCCCATGAAGTCAATTAGACATGCTCATTTAAATATGTCTACATGACTACTCAAAGCATGCAAAGTTAATTGGTGACTTACTACATGTATGCCCTATATTTGAAAATTTTTAATTTATATCAAATGTCATTAAGGGAATATATTCAGAGTATCTTCATGTTATGAAAAGCAATGCTTAGGCCACATTTAATAATTTATATATTTTCATTTAATCTTGCTCTCTTTCTCTTCTCTCTTCATCTTTTTGTCTCTCTTTTCTTAGTCAATACTATAAGTAACATTCAAATATAACTAATGGATTTAATTTGATTCAAAATTTTAAAAATTTTAGTAAAGCACTCTCTTAGAATAATCTAAATTTTCTATGATGTGCAATATATGGAATCGATAATCCATTGCAACCGTTGAGCTAGATACTTTTTAATTTAAGTGTATCTTAATGGCAAAAAAAAAAATAAAAAAAAAATAAAACTTAATCAAATGATACTGGATCGTATCTCTGTCATTTACTTGAAAATACTCATAGTGTGTAATATTCATTGCCTAACAATACTCAGTAAACTCGATATTCGTTATTTGATAATCTTAGTGAACAAGATATTCATTATTCTGCAATGCTTTAGGAGCTAGATAATCATTATAGCTACTCGATAAACTTGATTTTTATTATTTAAAGATGCTCATTGATTTTGTTATTTTGGAAATTTTTATCCAACAAAAGGAACATTAATTATTTAGTTGAATGAAAATAGTTAAAATTGTGTAATTAAATCATTTGTCTTATTCTGTTGTATACCATTTAAACACACTGTCTATTCTTAGAGTATGGACTTTCATTAATATCAATATTTGGTAGCTTCCCTGTTTAAGAAAAAAAGTGTTGGCAAAATATGAGACCCATCCAAAAATATCATTTGCTTAAGTATATACATAAAAAAGGAAAGGGTGGGTAAGACTTGAGGGAAGTATTTTATAGAAGTTATTCACAATCTCAAATATTAATTGCTCAACATAATAATTCAACCAAATAGCTTTGAGAATATACATAGCTTAACATTATATTACTGAAAATATTCAAAGAAGACAAAAATGAACTATAAATAAATGAGTATTTTTGAATTAATACATTTTTATTGGAAAAAAAATCATTAAAAATGAGTGAAAGGAATAATTAGCTTGCTTATTAATCTATTTTTTTTAAAAGTCATTAATTTGTTTTCAAAAATTATTAAATTTATTGGCTAAATATATCATTTTGGGAAAATAGTAGCTCAACTACTAACTTATTTTGATAAATCTATATATTTGTTACTAGCTCATTAGCAAGGACATCAATGAGATCACTTATAAAGGTTGTTGACTAGTACTTGCATCAAGATTCTCCAATCATCTTACTCTAGTTCAAATTTCATCATTTTGGCAAGTAAATTATTCTTTTTTAATAAATCATTTTTATCATTTCATTTGAAAGATGCAAGGTAGCTCTTAATTGGGCTTGTCCTTAAACCTCACTATAAGGAGATTTTACAAAAGTTCACCACTTAATGCACAAAAAATAAAGTTACAAAGAAAGAAGAAGATGATGAAGTAGAGCAGCATGGCTTAAGGAACACACCACCTATATAATTTTGAAGATTTCCTATTTAGATGATTTAATAAAACATTAAGAATAATATATTATTTAAAAAAAATAAAATTATCATTATGTAATAGATTCAGTCACTAAATAACATAATTAAAATTGATAGGTCAATGCAAACAAAGATGTTTTTTTCCCATTCAATTAGGTAGGACATGATTTAGTTTATTATGGGTTACATGTTCTCTATAGAAACAAATCTCTATAGTTAATTACATATTAAAAGAGTCAATCTTCTAAGAAAACACTCGATTAAAATAATGACTCCTTTATTTTTATTGATTTCAAAATTTGGAATTTTAAGATAGTTATTCTAGATTTTCAATTGGAATAAAATTAAAGTTTTAGGATAATAATAATAATCAGAGACCAAAAAAAGAGGAGTTGAAAGTACTAGATAATGAGAAGCTCAATAATATCTCAAATTATCATTTAGTTAGGCTTTATATTTTAAAAATTGAGATTAATTTTGTATTTGAGTAATTTTTTTATTAGAATGCTTGTACTTATATCTTAATAGTATAGGACCATGATAAGTCTTAGGAAATAGGGCTTTATGTCATAGCAAAGAGAAACAAAGTGTCTCAGAATCTAAAATAAAATGAGCACTCTGAGATAGATAGGAAGCTCAACTCTAGTTAATAAGGTAAAATGAGACTTAAAAATCTCTCTCACACTGAGAAGCAAAATCCTACCTGACTCTTCTATACTTATGGTTATGCCTTAAAAAGATAGTCAACTACGTAACATATGCTTCAAATCCTTGAGTTCAGTCACATGCATAAGTAGTCTGATAATGTTGTTGTTTTAACTTATGAGATTTATTAGTACTTATGACTCAACCCTAAAGATTAAGTGACTCGAATATAATACGCATCCAACAAATATAAAATTTTATAATTTTCTTATTTAATTTATTATTTTAAGTTTTTTAGAATGTTATAAGCGTGCAAATAATACATGTATGCATGAACACATAGTCAAATTTAGATAAAAGTAAAATTTTAAAAAGCCTTAATTTATATCAAATAAATGTAATTAAAGAGATATAATCAGATTTTCTTTTTTTCATAACAAACATTCATTAGGCCAAATTTTATATGTATTTACCTTTAATCTGAATTACTAAACTCTTACCTTACCATATTTTCTAAAAAGTCTCACTAAATAGCTAATCATTTTGTAAGTTATTTGATAGGTAATAACTATGAGAAAACATGGAAGAAAAAAAATTGTGTTGAAAAAAAGGGGTTTTATATATTTAAATTTCCAACAAATAAACTTTAATATTTGCATATGAAGCACTGAGAGGAAAACAATTGAATAACCATTAGGTAAAAAATTAATAAATTATACGAATAATATTTCAAGACATGGTTCTTTTTCAAAAGATTAAGTGCCTGACAGATAACTTTTGAGACTTCTTTTACATAAGGAACAAATTGACCTAATCACTAAGATAACAAACTAAAACATTATTTTTAAAATAATAATAATGCCAATAATATAAATTAAACGATGACCATGCCATCCCAGATGATAAGAGGAATTTGTTAAAGCACCAAAATTATAAATTTTATCCCTTCATAAAGGCAATAGTTGAATAAAGCAAAAAAAAAAATAAAAAGAGAGGAGAAAAAATAAACTAAATAANCAACATAATTCCTATACTTATTACTGATTCATGATAAGGAGAAAGATATTTTCATATCAAGTACTTTTCTTTAACATAAACTCAAGTTATCTTTAAAAGTTTTACTAGTTTGTCAAAATATCAAAAATACCAAAAATCATTGAATTTTACTTATTGAGAAAATATCTATAGATTAAATAATTGTCTTTTTAAAAATAGAAAGTTTATGCATATTTCATATTTCCTTGTGGGTTCGATATTCAGGTCATAATAAAAAAATCCTATATTACTTGATAACGATACATAAACTTGCGTAGTATCCCAATATATATAATTAAAAAGTTAAATTCTTATTTTCTCCAGGATCAAGTTTTTTGGTCTGTTGTAAAGTAAGATATCATAAGTCAAAAAGATCATCAAAATCATTGTAATACTGTTGCATACAGACATTCAGGATCAGTCCCCTAGATTAAGGAGCCACTTACCCCATTTTGGTTAAACTCTTTCCCCCATGCAATCACCTATCATGCTTTAGAGATAATCACTATTAAAATTTCCTTGACCCTCCTTGACTCAACTAGTCACCAGCTCACCTCTGTCCAGCCAGCCTTGTCACTAGAGGCCTCAAATCCGAGAAGACCTTCCCTCCTTTAGACTAAAGATTTTACTCATCGTATGTGGCTAGCCTTGGTTAGTGACTAGCGTTGCTTAGCACTTTATATAAACATATTGGCACTAGCCAATCAGAGCCTAAGGCCCTCCCCTTTGATATGGCTATAAGAAGCCCAATTTTTTGCCAACTTTAAAATGTGTCAAATCTTTAGGGAGACTCTACCAAATTGCTTCCAGAGTTTCTCCAAGCTGCCTTAAGTTCATTCCAACCATTTTCCTTCACTAAAATTCATTGCTTGAGCTCAATTTTGAGTTCAAAATCCAGGGGTTTTTTGTCACTCCATCAAACTCCACAAAACCTTAAATTAAGCAACCCAAAAGCTTCTTAAGACTAGATAAGGGAGTTCCCCATCAAACCCCCCCCCTCCCCCTGTTGAGCACTCTAACTCTCTTCTAACCTAAAGTCGCATCACCCCTCGATCAAAGTCTTGCCTAGGCCAAACCTCAACTTAACTTGGTGCTTGGAGGAGTATTGTGGAGTCACAATGAATGTCTACAACCAACCCAATCGAGGCCTCACCTCTTGAGCTATGGTATAGATCACAAATGTTAAAATTGTGCTCGGTTTCATTAGGTAGTGTGAAATTGAGCCATTCAAAGAAAAACTGGACATTATGTTTAAAGGGGTTGTCGCAAAGGGAAAGCTTGCATTAAGCCTAAGCGAGTTGGGGTTTACAAGAATATCAGATGACTTTCCTCTTGAAGAGGTTATAGTTGGTGAATAAGGGCCTAGTTTTAACCAAAAGGAGATGGAGGAGTCCAGTTCCATGTCCAAGAGGCCCAGGCTTGGCGAGAGGAAGAAAGAGAAGGACACTTTCGTGAAAAGCTCATTCAATCAACTAATTTCTTCTTTTGCAGCTCCGCCTCCTGCTTTTGGTTAGAACTAGGCCTTATTTTCCAAATTTTATAGGGAAAATAGGCCCTTGATAGCACAATTTTAGACTATGTTGTCATTTTGGATGCTATTCCAGAAATAGTTGCCACTATGCGCTTTCAGGCAAAATATGTTAAAAAACTTGAGGACCCTACTCATAAGCAAATGTTCATGGTGCTGCGGCCCAAGCTACGGATTGAATATTTACGTGTTTCAGTAGAAGAATGAATTTTTTTTATTTTAAGCTATCACTGTATTTTTCTCCTGAACAATTCTACTCTTATGTATTTTTATCTCTGCAGTTTAATTTATTCTTCTGAAAAAATTTATTTAATTCATTTTCGATGNGTGGGCGTGTATAAATGTAATAAAATGGTATACCACCTTACATATGCATGAAAAAGCATCTCACCTTTTTCAAAAGTTTAATGTAATAAAATGATTTGGTTGGTATAAATATGAAAAGTTAAGTTTGGGTGCTAGATATTTAAAAACAATGAAACAAAAAGAATTTTGCAAGAAGCACCCCGTAAGATCGATAATTGCACAAAGAGACAAAGATTTGCATCAAAATCCAAGGTCAACTATTTGAACTAAAAAATTATTAAAAAAAAAAAAAAGAAAATTTACATGAGCCGCACAAATTGGATTAACGCGTGTATAACAACTAAAGTTTGATATTTACATTTATAATACTTTAGTGCCATACAACTGTTATACATTTGAATTTTAAAAAAAATTGATAAAAATGATATTTTTATTGTGATGTTAAATATTTGATTGTTACAAGGATATATTTTAAAATGTTGGTGTTAGTTATGTAAATACACATGAATAGTATTGTAAGTATATAAATACACCTGGTCATCCCCTGAAACATAGATTAAAAAATTGTAATTGCATTGCTCTTAAAAATGAGATTTTACTATAGGTGTTAATTTGGCTCAGCGGGTCGAGTTTGGGTTCGATCTGAAATTGACTCGACTCGAAACTGACCCACCTTTAACCGACCAATCCAAACCCGACCCACATAACCCGTTTAACATAAGGAAAACTGTTATTTGGGTTAAAATTAGGCTGATTCTGGGTCGATTCCGGGTTAATACCGGGTTGATAGGTCGATTTTAACAATTACAACATAAGAAAGTGTAATTTATATTTTAGTTTTCGGAAATAATTATTGAAACCATGTAATTAAACGATTACGAGTTAGCATTGAAGTTTTTCATAGCAATTATTGTTGAAATTCGCTTTATAATTTTGCTTAATTTACTTAAAGTGAATAATTAATTTTTTAAGCATTTAATAGTTAGGCTAAAAGGTTAAGCTTTTAATAAAACTAACAATAAGGTAGCGAAATCTTAAAAACTTATGTAATTGCTACATACCACAAAATTCTTATGTATTTGCATATCAAACACCTAAATTTTGATATTTATATTTACTACATTTTGGTGTTATAAACTTATGCATGAAGATAATTATGTGGTTCTAAAAAGTTTGTGATAGCGGTATTTTTAATGTGCTGTTGAGGATTTGAGTGGGCTCCTGTAAAGATGAAAGTTTAGGCATCAACTTTGGTTTCAATATCATAAGTAAATGCTGCAACCTGCCTACAAAGCTCCTCGTCGGCCGTAAAAGTCGATGCACTAGATGAGCTAAAGAGACGAGCGTATTAGACTAACGCCTGAGATTTTAATTTGTAGGCTCGACCATTTTTCTTGCCTTTAGCAGCCTCCCTTCACAAGTCATAGTTGGACGGATCATGATCTGTGATCGTAATATCTCTCGATTGCTAGGATTGATTGTCCTTCATCATCTTAAAGGTCTCCCACAAAAAAAAAAAAAAACAATATGATTAATGAAAGTTATGGGCTAGAAAAACTTCAATAGTTATTTGAATTGTATGCGAATTAATATTGTAATCCTGATATTTGTTGTTCACCCAGGTTAGGTCTGACTGTCGCATATGAGTGCATGCGTGTAAGTCGACAACAGATGGGTCTCATCCCAACTCAATATAATGTTAGAATAATGAAACTAGTAGCATACATTTAATGTATAATAAAATTTAATACATAAGTTAAGTCTTACCAGCATTATCTTATGCTCAATATGTGAGAGCTCCTCACTAGTGTACTTGGAGGGCCCCATGCTTCCGCAGTCAGAGCGGTGATTCTGTTTGATCTGCTCCCTCTTCATCTAATATTCAGGAGAATCTCATGTCCTAAGCATTGAGGTAAATATATCCTTATCGAGCCACAAGGGTCGTTGAAGCATCTTCTGTATTTGTTGAACATATGATGAAGACGGTCGCCACTCTTGCACTTGAAGTTTCTTCATATGTGGGTCTTCTCCTCAGGTGGCCAGGATCACTATTTCTGCAAAATGAAATAGAAAATATTATATTCAAAAACATAAATATATAGCTGAAGATAAAATATAGCTGAAGATAACCATGTTCGATATATACCTTGAACTTTAGAAGCCACATACCCTGAACTGGGAACGAGACCTATTTCCATGACAAGTATGGATAATTGAAGTTGCTCCGAATAAAGTCTCAGATGGAATGGATGGCCTATGTGAGGTGAGAAAAAATAGAAATAACATATCATTAATTGTATATTAAGTTAAAAAATATGCCACTAGGTTGACCTCACTTTTGTGAGGGCTCACCCTACTTACCCTGCTTATGAACCTAAACCACGAATGTATCCTTTGGGATCCCAGGGCTAGCCCAAGCCCCAACCCATTGGTTGGATTGTTTTAGGGTTCTGACCAAGAGAATGACCCAAATTTACCCCATGGGCTAGACATGCCCTAAGTCACCTAAATCCATTTTAGAACCCTAGGGTCCTCCCCATGAACCCTTGAAATTACCCTAACCACCAAATTTATCTTAAGGAAGGGGTCGTCTCAGATGGATCCTTACCCTCCCCAGGGGTCCTCCTAACCCTACCAAAAAAAAAAAAAAAAAAATCAAGAATAAACCTTAATGCGTCCCTTTAACCTTAAAATTTAGAGATACCATAAGATTGTCAAAACCAATTAGGCATAACCCTAATTTGAACAAAATTTGACCAATTGCCGATTTTACCCTCCATTCGAACCTCACAGCACATGGTCATAATAAATATCATATGATGAACCTGATGACCATGTGGTCAACCTCATGATCGTGTGGTCAACCCTATGTCCATACGCTCAACCACATGATCATGTGGTCACCTCCATGACCATATGAGCCCATATGGTCAACCCTTTAGCCATGTGGTCACCCAACTCCTATGTGATCAATCTCCATACATCCTTTTAAGTTAATTAATTAATTAAAAAGAATGTCTTGAGGGCCTTGCCCAAGGCCAACACTAATGAAATCCAACCCAATTTATGGCCTAAAGCCCACCCTTAATAGGTCATCCATGACCCTAGAACCACCCACCATGACATGGTCAACCCATGAACCAATTTAAAACCTAAATTAGCTCATTGAATTGTCACCATGGTAGGCTCATCATGAGAGGAGACACATGTCACTCTATATGGCCTCCATCCTAAATCCTTTAGGACCAAACTTTGGTGGTCACGCCAAGCTATCTCTGATCTCATTATCCATCTCATCATTCCTCCAATGAGCTCAAAGCCCTCTCTAAATCCTCCTCTTCACTAGGACTGTCAAAACGACTCGTTGTTTGCGAACAACTCNGACTCGCTTGTGAGATATTACAGTGAGCAGAGGGAAGTATTTTGGGCGGATTTTGGGGCTTCCATGGTTAAGTTGGGGAATTTGAGTCCGCTTTTAGGGAGTGAGGGGGAGATTAGGGAGAATTGTAGGCATGTGAATGTTGGCAGTTAATTGGGTTTGGAGTGCACTTATTGCTTGTGTTGGAATTGAGTTGATTATATAGCCATGTTTTCGAAGCTTTATTAAAAGAGAAATGCCTGCGATATGTACATGACATCAATATACACCAAATATTTTTACTCATTACTAGTTTCAAAAATAAANGAACTTATTGCTTGTGTTGGAATTGAGTTGATTATATATCCATGTTTTCGAAGCTTTATTAAAAGAGAAATGCATGCCATATGTACATGACATCAATATACACCAAATATTTTTACTCATTACTAGTTTCAAAAATAAAAAAAAAAACAGAAAGAAAAAAAGTTTAGTGCTGTGCTTGTACATGAATGATACACAAAAAAAAGGAATTTCATCAGTTGTTCGTTGATATTCCCACATGTTCCGCCTGCGAAGGATTAACAGAGCGCAGGCCAAGTTAAGCTGAGAACAAGCCGGACAAATGAAATGAATATCTGCAAATAAAGAAGTTAATAAGTATTTAAGTAATTGAATTTAGGTTGTAATATTATACAAACCTTCATTCTACAGATCAGATGATTTCAGAGGATTACATTGTAAACGAAGCCCAAAATCAAAGAAATAGCAATTGAAGATTAAACAAATGTTGGAGAAAAAACACATATGCATGAAAACTAGCAACAAGTTGAAAATCATAAATGAATAAATGAGGTGACCGGCATTTTACGCGAACCAAGGCAGCCATTAAAAAAAAAAGTTTGAAAATAAGCATCGGATGCTTGCCTAACCCATGAAATGAGTTGGGAGCGAAAACCAACAACAAGGAGGCATTGACAATCTCAACAGACTTGCTGAAATTACAGACTTGCTGAAATTCAGAATAATGCGAAATAAAGTGAAATACACAATTATTTCATTGCTATGAACGGGGGTATAAATAATCCTTGCAATAATCCTATAAGAAGAAAAATTATAAAAAATAAATGATATGAAAGGAAAGATATATCACTTATTATCTCTAATAAGCAAGTTATATTAATTATTAGGAGAAATAGAAAATAACATAAAATAAGAAAACAAATAATTCATAATTATAGGAAATAAATATAAAATAGGAAAGGAAATATCTCCTTATATTAAGGAAATAATTTATTCCTCATAACTTCATATATGAATAAATTATTTCATATTCTAATTTCTAACACTCACTCTCAAGTTTGGATTGTGTGCTAATAATTCTTAACATGCTGAGTAGTGAAGAAAAATTGGTCGATGGGATTATCGAATTTGCTAGATTCAAGCTTGGCTGAATTTTGAGTTTTGGCTGTCATATGTTTCAGTGTAGAAGAGAGACTCAGGCTTGGCTGAATTTATTTAATTCAGACTTGGCTGAATTTTGAGTTTTTTCTACCATATGTTTCGGCGTAGAAGAGAAATTCACGTTTAACTGAATTTGTTGTATTGAGGCTTGGCTGAATTTTAAGTTTTGTAGGGAAAGAGACAACTTACAGGAAAACCGACTTTTAGTTGACCGCGGTTGTCGTTGGCTGCAAAAAAAAGGCATGCAAATCACACCCTGTAAATTCTGCTAACAGAGAAAGCAACAAAAGAAAGGGAGGCTAGAAACTAGGGCTGTAAATGAGCCGAGCTTGAGCGAGCTCAGGCTTGGCTCATGTTCGGCTCGTTCAAAATAGCTCGTGTTAGAAATCGGCTCGTGNAATTTCATCAGTTGTTCGTTGATATTCCCACATGTTCCGCCTGCGAAGGATTAACAGAGCGCAGGCCAAGTTAAGCTGAGAACAAGCCTGACAAATGAAATGAATATCAGCAAATAAAGAAGTTAATAAGTATTTAAGTAATTCAATTTAGATTGTAATATTATAGAATCCTTCATTCTACCGATCAGATGATTTCAGAGGATCACATTGTAAATTAAGCCCAAAATCAAAGAAATAGCAATTAAAGATTAAACAATTGTTGGAGAAAAAAACACACATGCATGAAAAATAGCAACAAGTTGGAAATCATAAATGAATAAATGAGGTGACCGGCATTATACGCGAACCAAGGCAGCCATTAAACAGAAAAGTTTGAAAATAAGCATCGGATGCTTGCCTAACCCATGAAATGAGTTGGGAGTGAAAACCAACAACGAGGCATTGCAATCCCAACAGACTTGCTGAAATTAGGAATAATGAGAAATAAAGTGGAATACAAAATTATTTCATTGATATGAATGAAGGTATAAATAATCCTTGCAAGAATCTTTTAATAAGAAAAATAATAAAAAAAGAAATGATATGAAAAGAAAGAAATATCACTTAATATCTCCAATAAGCAAGTCATATTAATTATTAGGAGAAATAGGAAATAACATAAAATAGGAAAACAAATAATTCCTAATTAAAGGAAATAAATATAAAATAGGAAAGAAAATATCTCCTTATATTAAAAAAATAATTTATTCCTCATAACTTTTTATATGAATAAATTATTTCATCTTATAATTCTTAACACTCCCTCTCAAGTTTGGATTGTGTGTTAATAATTCTTAACATGCTGAGTAGTGAAGAAAAATTGGTCGATTGGATTATCGAATTTGCTAGATTTAGGCTAGGCTGAATTTTGAGTTTTGGTTGTCATATGTTTCGGCGTAGAAGAGAGATTCAAGCTTGGTTGAATTTGTTTAATTCAGACTTGGCTGAATTTTGAGTTTTGTCCACCATATGTTTCGGCGTAGAAGAGAAATTTAAGTTTAGATGAATTTGTTGGATTCAGGCTTTGCAGAATTTTAAGTTTTGTAGGGAAAGAGTCAACCTACAGGAAAACCGACTTTTAGTTGACCGCGGTTGTCGTTGGATGCAGAAAAAAAAACATGTAAATCATACTCAGTAAATTCTGTTGATAGAGAAAGCAGCTGAAGAAAGGGAGGTTAGAAACAGATAAATCACACCCAGTAAATTCTGCTGACAGAGAAAGCAGCAGAAGAAAGGGAGGCTAGAAACAGAGTTCCCCCTCGACGCTTGTGCCAGGGAAGAAAAAAAATATTGTAGGAGAAATGACTGGTTGTAGATTTTGCTGGTATTGTTCGTTCCATGACCGCGATATCTCCGGCGAGATGATGATGAGGCGGGTTGGTTGCATCGCTGGTGTCGCCCTGGTTGGAGCCCCATCTCCGGTGTCGACATATGAGGATCAGAAAAGTTAGGAGTGCGATGCAGATTATTCCTCCCCATCATCAGCTGCGGTATGCTGACTCGAGGAGTCTTTGATCGCAATCTAGCCTGCATGGCATTAGCTGCTTTAGTAGGAGGAGATGGAGTAGAAGACACTGAGAACAAAGGCGAGAGCCGATATTCCTCAAAATTATAGCTACCCTTCCTATGACCAAATTTGTATCCATTGAAATCTCTTCGTGGAACACAATTAATGGGTGAAATCAATAACTTGGGTGAAAAACTATGATGCGGAAGGGGGCTAACATAGCCCTTGTGAGGGTTGCGGCTCGATCTATATGGTTCATCATATCGATACTTGTGGCAATTGTTAATGTAAGTTCGTCGTGCAAAATTTAGATTTCCGCACGATGGATTCTGACATATCCAGTCACCTTCACTTGGTGACAAATTTGGATTATTTATGTGGACGAACTCTCCTCCATACTAGGCATTATATGTGTGGTTGAATCGATCCCTCTCGTGTACGGTCTGCCGCCACTCTCAAAGGTAGGGGTGAGAAGTTGCGAAACATGTCACCTTCTCCTCTCCCTCACATTCCACGACCTGAACATGGTCTGCGAGGGTGCTAAAAATCTGGTTCAAAATAAACATCATCCACCTTCGAGACCGTGAAATAGAACCTGGACGTTGTATGTGACCTGGATCATGCTGAAACCTTCAAGGCCGTGGATGGAATGCCAAAGAGGACCCGCATTATCGAAGACTAATCGTAGAATCATGACACTATAGACCAGGCTGGAGCGCACGGTGGCAGAAATTTGTCAGGAGACCTTCGGTGATGCAGCGATGAGAAGCCCCTCACGGTGTTTTCTGGACGACAGAGCATCACAGAGATGAACATCAGGTGAAGAATTAAGTAAGTGCTGATGCGGTGGGGAACCACGATGGCAATCATCAACATCATATCCGATGTCAAGATTGCTCCCTCTGCCATTGCTGGCTGTAGGCTTGATGACCATGCTACTGAGGTTGACGTCGATGGGCGGACCGAGAGATAGCAATAGGGATAGCGCCTCTGGTTCGGACTCTGAGGCCGCATTGAGATCTAACTCACCAAAGCGCATCTTTGTTATTCTTTCCATGGCTTCTGTAACCTAACGAGACGGTGGGGAATTAGGGATTTGGAGAAGAAGAAAAAATCATCTTTTTAAATATCAATATGAGTGTCCCTCTCTTCGTGCATAGAGGATGGCAGGAAGGGAGTCCAACAATTTTCAAAGGAGGGCCGGTGGCTAAGGTATAAAACATTGCTCTGATACCATGTTGAAATTTAGAATAATGCAGAATAAAGTGGAATACAAAATTGTTTCATTGATATGAACATGGGTATAAATAACTCTTGTAAGAAATTCTATGATAGGAAAAATAATAAAAAGGAAATGATATGAAAAGAAAGATATATCACCTAATATCTCCAATAATCAATTCATATTAATTATTAGGAGATATAGGAAATAACATAAAATAAGAAAATAAATAATTCCTAATCAAAGGAAATAAATCAAAAATAGGAATAGGAAATATCTCCTTATATCAAGGAATTAATTTATTCCTTATAACTTCTTATAGAAATAAATTATTTCCTACTATAATGCTTAACAATAAGCATCAAGTGCTTGCTTAACCGATGAAATGAGTTGGAGTGAAAACCAACAACAAGGAGACATCGACAATCCCAACAGACGGCTCAACAAATCATTTCAAACTGTAGTCTTTATAGTTTCTCTATTCTACCAGTGTACCAAGCTCTATCTAAAAGCTTCTAAAAATTCTATAAATACTTGCTACCTCTAGCCTTTGTTATGCTGAATAGAAATTCGAATATGGATTGCTGAATTGAATCTTTTTGTATGTCTAATCCTTTAAATTATCTTCTATAATGTTCTTTTGTTCCCTGCATATTTTGCTGCTTTAATACTTCTTTATTGTTATTAGAGCTACATCATCATCGCTCAAATCCATGACTCAATCACTTCAGATATTAATGAAGGATTAATATCACTCAAAATTGAGCAATATTCAAAGCCATCTTCTCTAAAGTTTTTTAACACAAACATCAAATCTACGGTTAATACATCCTCTATCCACAGAAGTTTTGAAAGTCATAAAGATCACGGGGGTTTTGTGGCTTCATAAATGGGTCTATCCCAAAACCTCCATATATCATGACAAACAACGCTGGAATGGTAATACACAAGTCAACATGCAGAGCTTCGATGCTAACTAATCAAAACATGGCCACCTCAATTTTCTCAACAGCATTATGATCGATCTTGATAGCTGCTATGAGATTGAGGCAGTACTAGAAAAATGCCTTCGAGCAACTAATGATTCGAGGGTGATTCAACTACACAATGCATCTATGAGTAACTAAACCATGACACAATATCCCACTCAATTCAACAGGATCATCCATAGACACTAAAGATATCATTTTCTACACCCTTAAAGGACTCCTGTCTATAAATAAAATGTTTAAAACTAAAATTAGAACTACCTTTACACCACTTAGTCTTGAAGAGATATATTCATTACTCTACAATGAGGATATCAATATATCTAACAATAATTCAACCAATATATAATAACCTGTCAATCTCATTGCTCTGTATTCTTAGCGAGGAAGAGATCGTAACAACTGTATTGGCAAGGGCAGCACCAATATCTGCTTCAGTCACTCATAATTCAAGTATAGAAGTAGTCCAAAAATACCAACCCCATTATTTATCATATCTACAACAAGAAAAAACACATTTCATCTCAATGGTGGCATTGTCTGAATCTCAACTATCAACCCAATAAAACCATTGATCATATATTATTCTTGACATTTTCTAACTCGGATTAGAACTGCTAAACAGATACCATGGAGGTGGATGATATTTTTGCTGCATAGATCTCAGACGATTTCTATCTAAATAACTAGTTGCTTCATTTGAAGGATAATATAAAGACCAAAAAATAAAAATATTACCTTAAAATTGATCTAATAATTCAATTGAGAAAAACCATACAGATTTATGGGTCTACAAAACCATGGAATTTTTCTCTGCCTTATAGGTTAAAGATAAGATTTATATTGTTATGTGGTTTGGTATCCCTATGAGAAGAAACCCTCACAGTTAATTACATCTTAGTTATAGCTCTTAAGAATACTCTTGATTAAAATTTTGGTTTATGTTATACATAATTATCCGGTAAGTGTCTATGAGATTGATTTTTTGGGCTCTTAATGATAAACTTGAGGTTTTAAGAAGAATTGAGTGGAATTAAAGGTTGAGACCTACAATTTAATGATGATGTGTCATTAAAATGTCCATAAAATATGGTTAGCTAACTCTGGAAGAAAGCACAACTTATGGATTTGAAATTAATGAGTTTGTTGTGAAGGGGATTTGGATTGATTGATTTGTTTTAGGTTAATTGTTGATTGAAAAGAGTTTAACTTGAATGATTCGCTTGAATTGAAAACTTAGTTTTTTGGACTTAATTTCAATTAAAAGTTTAAATTAATTTGATTCAAATTGATTTGTGAGTGTTTATTTTAAGTTATAAAGATTATTAAAGTTTCTTTTGAAGTTTAGTTGAGATTTTTTTGAAGTATATTTGAAGCTTTGTTTGAAATTTATTTGTCTTTTAATGTTATTTGAAAACTGTTTAAAATTTTTTTTTGAATTATTTTGTTGTTGTTAAGGTTCATTTGTGGATTATTGAATTTATTTAAAGCTTAATTAAAGTGTTTTTAATTTATTGTGAAGGGTATTGAATTCATTTAAAGTGTATTAAAATTTGTCGAATGCTTGTTAAATTTTGTTAAAACTGGGTAAGTTTGTTAGACTTTATTAAAATTTATTAAAAATTGCTTAGGCTCATTAAAGTTCATTAAAGTTATTAGAGTTGGTTAGGTTTTTTAAAGTTGATTAAGTTTGTTAAAGTTGATTGAGTTTGTTAAAGTTAGTTTATTTTTATAAAGTTGGTTTACTTTGTTAAAATTGATTGAGATTATTAAATTTATTAAGTTTAATAAAGTTGGTTGAGTTTATTATAGTTGGATGAGTGTGTTAAATTTAGTTGAGTTTGCTAAATTTGTTAGTTTTGTTAAAGTTTATTAAATTTGCTTACGGTTTGTTAAAGTTTATTAAATTTGAGCTGACAGGTTTTGAATTGCGTTTTAAAATTTTTTTAATTTCTTATGGGGGTTTTGAAACTTTTTTTTGTTGAAGTTGAGGGTGTGAAGTTGAGGTCTTAAAGTTTAGGATTTGAA
Source organism: Phalaenopsis hybrid cultivar (assembly GCA_002079205.1). NCBI lineage: Eukaryota > Viridiplantae > Streptophyta > Magnoliopsida > Asparagales > Orchidaceae > Phalaenopsis > Phalaenopsis hybrid cultivar. The sequence goes on along the minus strand of JXCR01056283.1, from coordinate 445,765 downwards.
TTTGAGGGTTTGTTTTAAAGGATTTGAAAGTTGAACATTGGAATTTAGATTTGAAACTAAATGTTATTGATTGAATGTTTGAAATTGGAGGTTTTAGATTAGATTTGAAAGTTTTGGAATCACCAGTTTTGAATTTGATTTAAAGTTTTGGAATCATAAATTTTGGATTTCATATTTTACTCTAAACTAAGTGGAAGGAAAGGCTAGAGAGATTTATAGTTGAAGATGAAGCCCGAACCTTAACATGAAACTAAACTATTAAGTAGGCTACATATGTGAACTAACTTAAATTTTGAGAAAAAATCCACTGATTAAGATGCCTGGGGCTTTTTATCATCTCGGGTGTATTGGAATCATTAGACAACTAGATAGTTAAGTGTATCTACTATTCTCACAGTGATGATAAATGTAAATCATTTACTCATCAGAAGTTTTGGGGTGTCTTAACACCAAGAGAATCTAAGGGGGTAAGGTTGTTTATTTTGTATTCTTATTGCTTAGCACTAACTATGGGTACCTAATAAGCTATCCTAGTTTTCTAGAGTAGACTATTGAGGGGTGTATGTGATCCTCGATTTTATTTCTAAGTTGGCTTACATAGGGTTCACAAGTGATTTGCTTAAGGGCTATTCTTTTGAGTTAGGTTGGTGAATTGTAAATTATTTTTTGGGTTTTGATATTTATTTCATGATTTTTTTATTCATAGTTTGATAATTATGGTGAAAATCATGGTTTCTCTATGATCATTTAAATTTAGTTTATTGTCTTAAGTGTTCCCTATTTGAAATTTCTCATGGTTCGACTTCAAATATTTAGTTTATTGTTCTATGTTCAGCTTAAATGTCAAGAAAAATATTTTCCTAGTCTCTCTTACTTACACTTTTTAGACTCAAATCTCATTCATATGCTTAATTTTCAAGTTTCTTACACACATGGAAGAGAGTATTGAAAAGCACTTTATGACACAACAGTTTTATTATCATATGAATGAATTTTTAATTTTAAGAGGTGTGTATGAAATGACCAAAGAGTTATATGGTGAAGGGTTAAGATCATAAATTACATGTTCTTAAAGAGGAACATGTTTATTCATGCACCATATACTAGTAAATATATATAAATCCTGCATGAGCTAGTTATTCAGAAGTTTGTTGGGCCATATAATATTGATATAATTTGCTAGCACACAGAGAATTGATTTCGAAAGATATTACTCATGTTCTCACAAATTTTCTTAAGTTTGCGCTTATTTAGGCTTGTTTTTAAAAGTAAAGTCTTGTTTAAGTTTTTTCTTCTAAAAAAGGCTCTACTTTTATTTTATTTAAGAGATTTTAGTTATGTTTCTTTGTTTAATTTTTACTTTCAGTTCTTGTTCTGAAAATGTTATACTAAAAAAAAAGTTTTTTTTTTTTTTTTTGGAAAACCTTTATTAAGGTTTTATTTCAAAATGTTTTTATATTGTTAGAAAAAGATTTATTTTATGTTTGATTTTTTTCTTTCTTAAAATAAGGGGTTTTTTAGTTAAATGATTTTAAAAGATTTTTAGAGGGCTTTTATTATAGAAGATTTTGCTTCTTATCTTTTTAAAATGTTATATGTTAAATCTTATTTATAAAAATCATTATTATTATTTTTCTTCTTAAACAAGTTGTTTTATTTTGAAAAGATGTTAAATTTCATTAAAAGTGATCATGTTTGTTAAATTTTCAGAAGGTTTCATATATTTTATGGTATTATCTTATCAAGATATTTAACACATACATAAGCTTGGCTTAGCCTATAAATTATCTCCTCTATTTGGGGCTTAGTCAAACATGTGCAAGGATGGTTCTTTTACGGCACACTTAATTTGTACTCTTTTTTAATAAAAATATATAACATTTAGAGAGCAATTAGTTTGTATATTTTTATAAAAATAATTGTTTTAGATCATATTTAAGTTGTATAATTTTATAAAAATAATTGTTTTATATCACATTTATATTCTATATTTTTTTATAAAAATAATAATTTTAGAGCACAATTAAATTGTATATTTTTATAATCTTTTTTTTTTCTTAAGTCTTCATAGAAGCTTTGCAAATCTCCCTCCATATTTATGAAAATAACTTTTCCTAAACATATGAATAGCCTCCTCCATACATTCTTAACTATCCTAAACGTTCTTTTCATTTAGACCCATGAAGCCACCAGCTTGCATGGAATTTGCATAGAAAACACAAGTCAAAAACTTGCATGGAATTTGCATGAAAAATATAAGGCCACAACTTGCATGGAATTTTTACGGAAAAAATAAACCACTCAACTTTTTTTTGGCAGGAAAACGTATGGCACATCGGTTCTTATGGATTCATGGCACATGGATTTGCATGGGACTTAAACATATATCACATGAATTTGCATGAGACTTAAACACATCACATGAATTTGTATGGGACTTAATCATATAGCACATGGATTTAGATAAAACATATAAATTTTCTGCATGAAAGAAAACCAACTAGACTTGCATGAAAAATAGTTAAATAGATGAGTATAAGGTAAATTGTCAAGTAAGCGTGCATGAAATAAACATATGGCCACATAAGTTCATTATTTTCTTTCCCAATTTTTTATTTTTCTTTTCTTTTTTTCTGGTTAGGTTTAGAAAGAGGAGGGTCATGGTGGTGGTTTGTCTAGGATAGGGCTAGGTTGGGTTTGGGTAGGGCTAGGTTTAGGTTAGTGTTAGTCTTAGGTTTAAATTCGGCTAAATGGGGGAGAAGGTGGTGATTTGATGATGAGTTTTGTGTTAGCTTAAGTGAGGAGAGAAGGAGTTTGGTTCTAGGGTTTCATGAAGGAGTGAGATCAGGAATTTAGTGTCCGGTAATGCTTGTATTTTTAGTTAGGTTTTAAAAAGAGAGTGTAATGTTGTGAGGATATGTTTTTGTATAAGAGTAAGGGGTGGGGAGTGGAATTTTTAGTGTTAGGCTTGGTAGGCTTTAGGGTTTTAGGTAGGTTAATTGGTTGGGTAGGATTTATGGCTTATAGTAGGTTAATTGGTTGGGTGTTTATTTTGGGTAGGTTTAGGATTAAGGTTGGTGTTAGCTTGGGTTATTTGTGTATGAGAGGAGTGCAAGATGATAACACTCACTTTTGGATGCAGCTACACTCTAGTGGCTCATGCAAGTGCATGTTTCGTATCAGTAATATCAGAATTTTTAATCCAAAATGTCGATCCCACGGAGAATGACGATATTAGATAGGCCTTGTAAATTTTAAAAAGATGATAGTTTTAAATTCTACTATATATAGATAGGTCGTGTAATAATTTTGAATTCCACTATTTTTTTAAACTAAACACTTCACGTTCCTATCTTTTTAAGTTTTTCAAAAATTTAAGAAGTATTAAATGTAAATAAAATTATAAGGAGGCTCGGTTCAAGTAAGGCATATATCTAAATATACCTAATTCAACTATTAGGTATCACTTTTTTAAAGCAAGAAGTCAAATTAGTTTTTTACAATGTTGAAATGTGAAATTAACTCAACACTAGTCTAGCCTATTTACATAGTGTTTAAAATAGTAAACTATGTTTTCCCTTTATCAATACTGTGATAGATTCAAATTTAACTCCACAATTTTCAAGTTACTTAATTATAGCAATTTAACCTCTTTTTATTGAGGAAAGTTAAGTTTAAGCTTTAAAAGATTTTTCTCTCTCGCCCCAAACATAATTCTGTACATATTCAAAATTTTAAAACATGAAGGTAAATGGTGAGAAAATAGTCTAGAAATACTTCTTACCACATGTTCCTATCACCAAGATCAAGAGGTCTAAAAAATATAAACATATTTGAAATAACAAATCTAAACTAAACAGGATATTAATTGAAATTACAGCAAAAGGTTTGAATAATACAATAGGCAAACAAATACAAGTTCCACAATAGAAATAAAGACTGGTCAAAATAATACTACAACAAAAGTAACAGTAGTAAATAAAAAAAAACATTCAGTAAATCTAAATAAAAGAAAAATAAAAACTACTCCTCATCCTCATCATCACCGCCTTCATCTTCCTCACATCATCTTCATCATCTTTGTCGGCTTTTTCTTCTTCTTCTTCTTCAACTTTTTTATCCTCTTCATCACCCCCCTCCATTGGCTAGGTGGTTTTCTTGTAGGTCTTGTAAAGAGAATATGTTGGATACTCAATGGAATTGTCTCCTTCAATCCACTGATTTCTCTGGTGCATCTCAAACTCAATAGCTTGAAAACTGGCAAATTGATAGGATTGGTTTTTCCTTTTCCTTTTCATATTTGTAAAATAGTGGTTAAACTATTCACAGCAGTCGACAGACTAGAGGTATTATCCTCCACCCTTTCTATCTTTTGTTCCATAAAGGCCATCAGAAGTGTAGGAAGACGTTGATAGAAGAAGTAGGCTGAAGAGGGCCAGAGTTTGCTCTAAACACCGCATGTCTACATTACAGTTTTAACCTGGAGAAAGTTTCAATGGATGAATATGCTCCTCCCAACTACTAAAATGAACGCCAAAATTTTGGCATAGAGAAAATATTGTAGAAGGGCATCCTAATCCGAGAGTAGATCCCCCTTTAATGTATTAACAATAGAATGATGAATTAGGGATCCTATATCAGTGGATTTAATATACTACATATAGTAGTTTAGGAAAGCTCAATCCCAGTTACTTCTGCAAGATTAGTAAATGGGAGTATCTTAGCAGAAATGAAATAATATCAGGTTTATATTGTTCCATTTAATTTGAAAGCAGGGAAATTAAGCTTACTTTCTTTTCTAACTTTTATACTCCTCTACCATCTATCAATCTCTTAATAACATTATCCATAAAACTATATGTAGGAGAAAATTTTGAATAGAAGCTATCTGGTGTAATCTTAATGAGAATAAAGCATTGATATGAGATGGAGAGATATCTACCAGCTTTCCTCTTACACAGATCGACCCACTGGAAGACTCAGGAAGATTGGAATAAAATTCTGAGAGTAGATCCTCCTTTAATGTATTAACAATAGAATGATGAATAAGGGAGCCTATATCAATGGATTTAATATATTAGATATATTAGTTTAGGAAAGCTCAATCCCAATTACTTCTACAAGTTTAGAAAATGGGAGTATCTTAGAAGAAATGAAATAATACCAGGTTTATATTGTTCCAATTAATTTGAAAGCAGGAAAATTAAGCTTACTTTCATTTCTGACTTTTTATACTCCTCTACCATTTATCATTCTTTTAATAAAATTATCCAGAAAATTATATGTAGGAGAAAATTTTAAATAGAAGAGATCTGGTGTACTCTTAGTGAGAATAAAGCATTGATACGAGATGGAGAGATATCTACCAGCTTTCTTCTTACAAAGACCGGCCCACTAGAGGCCTCATGAAGATTGGAATAAAATTCCAAGAGTAGATCCCCATTTAATGTATTAACAATAGAATGATGTATAAGGGAGCCTATATCAATGAATTTAATATACTATATATAGTAGTTTAGGAAAGCTCAATCCTAGTTACTTCTACATGATTAGTAAATTGGAGTATCTTAGTATAAATGAAATAATACCAGCTTTATATTGTTCCATTTAATTTGAAAGCAGGGAAACTAAGCTTACTTTCATTTCTAACTTTTTATACTCCTCTACCATCTATCAATCTCTTAATAACATTATCCAGAAAAGTATATGTGAGAGTAAATTTTTTATAGAAGCTATTTGGTGTAATCTTAATGAGAATAAAGCATTGATATGAGATGGAGAGATATCTATCAGCTTTCCTCTTACAAAGACCGGCCCACTAGAAGCCTCTGGAAGATTGGAATAAAATTCACTCACAACAGAAATCAGAACCACAAACGTGTTATAAAAAAATATTCCCAATGATGACTCACAATCATACTTGCTATAGCTCCCCCAAGGATGATAAATCCCCACTCCACAATAAACTTCTTTGATGTTAAGAAATCATTGTAATGCTCCTCCACTTTGGAGCTTACATATTTCTTCTTGTAAAATGAAGATTTTGACTTGCCGCCATTTTTATTTGGTGCCATTGAGAATTAAAGAGATGAAAATTATAAGGAATGAGGATAGAAGTAATGTGGTTGAAACACCCAAAAATTTCCAATCCAGCTTTCTCCACCCAAAAATTTCCAATCCAGCTTTCTCCACCCAAAAACTTAAAATCCTGAATGAAAATGAAAGGAAAAAGTTTAAGAAATTAAATTGAATTCTTAGGAGGGATTTTTACTCACAACACTTCTTAAATTAAGTGAAATTAGAAGAAAAATGGTTTCCCTAGGTATAACCTCTCAGTCGTTGAGGAAGAGCTGAGGAAGGGGTTTTGAAAAAATGGTGCGAACCAACTCAGTTTCTTAATCACTCAACCTATGAATAAAGTCACTCAATCTATTGATTGTCAGGTGCTTTCACACATTTTTGTAAAGAAAATATTCTAGACCATATAACATCTTAACACTTGAAATTGGTTTATATGTTGCCAACCTATAAAAATTATTCTATGATGATAAGATATACACATCGACAAGTACAATTGAAGAATCAACCACCGACCATTCTAATTTTTGGACATAAAGACTATCTTAATAGAAGAACATGACCGGTAATAAGAAGTATCGAATTGAGATGGACCTATCCATATCTAAACTTAGTATGTATCCTGTATATCCTTATGTTTGATTTAGAACTTGAATGTCATAGTTGTCAAATGTCTGTGTAGTGCTCCGTGAGTGGCTGTACTTTCCACGTAGGTGTCACTTTGTCTCGCAGTTTGGTGCTTCTCCCCTCTGCTGTCTCATGGTTCAGCCCGATCTGCACATTTTATTTCAAATACATGGAAATGGATGACATCGATTTATCATCCTCATAGGACAGAGCTGAGAGCCAGCTGTAGTTAAATCCTAAGATTTTGTTTCAATTCTTAACCAAGTCACTCGTCTTACAACTTCATATAATCGAGATGAAGCTATCTATACAGTTTAATGTGAATGAATTATTGGTTTTCTTCATAAAAGACCAAACTGAGAGCAAATTTTAGTGATTTTGATTCAAACCTTGTCCCAAGAGATGAGGCCTCATTTGAGCTTGATAGAGAGCTTCACCTTGGTGTCACAAACCTCCTCCTTGCTTCAATTTTCACAATGAATGAGTCTAAGTAGGACATAGACCAAATGGTGCCACATTTTGGTGTTGAAATGGGTTTAAGGCCATGAGAGGGCTCAATTTTTGTTGGGGAGGACGTCATATTTTCTTTTGAAGGTAGATGTCAGGACCAGAAATAACCCTTGGTTTTCATAGTGAAATTAAGGTTAAGTAATGCAGGGAAGGCTTGAGGACTATGGGGATTGATGTCCTTAGTCGGGAGGGAGGTTTTCTCTATTGAGAGAAAGAAGTTTGGAAGGCTACCTTATCAGCTTGGTGGTGTTATCATGCTCTCAGGTTAGGACTATTTATAGCCAGGGAGCACATGGCATGAGCTTGGCTGGCATGGAAAAGCTTAGGTGGATTCTCAGAGCATTTTTAGAGGAATATTAGAGGTTTTGGGCAGTGGATAGGAGCTTTTCCAACTTTTCATCTCTTGACCATGGTGGTGCCAGTGGGAATGAAGGTGGCATGGGGAAGTGATTTGACTGATTGGGGAGACCTTTTGGTGGGTGACTAAGACTATATTTGTTCTGGTCTTTGTTCTTGAAGGGCTAGTCAAAAAGGCCATAAACTAGGTGCCAAGTGTAAGGTGGCATGGCTAGGAGTGTCAAATTTGTCTTTTAGTGCTTAATTTTATTTAAAATTAATATAAATTAAATTATGTGTCACCCATCTGCCATGATGGGTTGGGTTTGTGTCATGGATGACCCATGAAGGATGGGCCATGGGAAAGATGGGTCATAGGCTTTGAATTTTAAGTTTTGGGCTAACCTAATGTACTTGGGTTTAAACCAAAGGTTTAATCCTTAATGTCATTTCATAATTTAATTAAGTAAATAAGTGAATTATGGGATTGGCCCCATGGTGCCAGTTTTGGCCTCCAAGTGGTTTGATGTTTTTGACCACTTAGGGTGGAACCCAATTGTATGACAGTAGGGTCAATAGGTCAAGAATTAATCAAAATTGGGTTAGGCCCAATTTGATTTGACCAGCCATGTTGTAATTAAGTCCAAGGGTGAACGAGGTGTTTTGGAATTTCAAGTTAATTTTTAGGGTTAATTGGGGGTTAGGATGGCTATAGGCGAGCCCAGGGATCAATTTAGGTAGACCCCTCTCCCATTGTGAATTAAGTGTCATGGTGGTCCATTGGGCTCATAAGGAAGTTTTTTGGGCTTTGGGTTTCTTAAGTGACCCAGGGCATGTCTTACCTATGGTGGCACTTGGGTCTTTTACCAAGCCAAGGGTTGGGCTTATTCTGATGAGGCCCAAAGGAGCATAACCCGAGTCTTTGGGCAATGTGCAGGTGAGTGGGTGGACCCTCACAAACTTGAGGTCGATAAAGTTTTACGGGTTCCATGTTTAGATCCTTGTCTAATTAAGTTAAAGGGGTTATAGAGGTGTTTGCATTTGTATATGCTTCAATGTTAAATTTTTTTAATTTATTTTTTAATAATCTTGGCTTGACATAGGAATGTACTTGTATTTTAAAATTTGTTAGTTTATCCATCATACTCATTTTAAATTTTTGACTCATAATAGAAGATAAAAGTTCACACATTTTTTTCTTGGTTAACCCAAAGAGAATATCATCTACATATAATTGAACAACCAAATTATCCTTCTGGTACACCAAAAATATAAGCATTTCTATACTCATATTTTATACTCTTTTTTGGTGATATTGCACTTTAACGGAAGGTATTTTTTATGTTTTGTTGTAGGTTGTTGATTTTTATGACTTGGAGCAAAAAAAAGTAAAAAGGATGGAATTTGGAGCAAAATGGAGTTTTTGAAGAATTGTTCAACGTTGATGGTGCCAGATAGGGCGACGACCACGTTTGACAGAGAGCGGTGTCTAAATTAAATGGCCACCGGCGTCGACAGTGTCAATGCTGGTGCAGGCCCTATTTTTAGAAGATTCGACGAATTTGGATGCTTTTTGGAGAGTTTTTGGATGCATCCATTGGAAAACCGGCCCTAAGCTCTATTTAGAGCCGAAATTGATCATAAAAGAAATCTTCTTTGCCCCCCTTCGCGCCTCTTCGCACCCTTAAAACACTTTCCACTTTCTTCCACACCATTAGTCATTTATTTCCTTTATAGTTTTAAGTTTTTGCGGTGAGTTTAAGTGTAAATTCTTCTCTAAGAGTGTTGGAGAGGGAGAGATTTCTTCTTTCTACATTTCTTAAGAGAGTCTTTTCTAAGAGTGTTAGAGAATGAGAAAAGTGAGAGATTTCTTCTTCCTACATTTCCTAGAAGAGGCTACAAGAGTTTGCTTTGAGAAAGAGTTTCAGATAAGTGTTGTTTGTTTATTATTATTGTATGAACTTTCTCTTATATATGAAATTTTTGTTTTGTTGTATCTTTCTTATGAAGTTTGAGTAGTTTTCTTTATCTTTCTCCCTACTCAGAGATATGGTGAAATGAAGAGATAATTTGGATGTGTCAATGTTAAAATATAAAATAAATTGTGATGATTTTTCAACTCCATTTTTAATTTACTTTTCGATCTGACCAATTGAATTGTTAAAATATGTTGTGAAACAAATGATTCGGGAAATGGAGTATGAGTTCTACAACAGAGTAAGAATCACATTTAATTCTATGAAGGTTTACGTGCAAATAAATAGAGAAATATACATTATTGGGTGTAGAATTGGAGATTTCAGCGTGACAGACTAAAATCTCTAATTTGATCTTAGTGTTTAAGAACTAAAGCAAGAATTAGCCTTCAGAGGAAGGGAAGTAGGAGCTCTAGAGTGGGAGCCAGTATCCTCCTAGCCTAGACACGGATTTAGGGACTAAACCTAAGATTAGCCAATTATTTTCTATAACACTGAATTAGGGTAGAGTATTAAAATTGCTCCTATTTGACACAATACATACTTAAAACATTTATTTCATCTCGTTTCACCAAGTGGGAAGGATATTTTTTCATATTAGAAAACTTCGTCACATAAACATAGTTTAGTAGTTACTCTTTTAAACATTGCATTTAAATTTTGCTAGTAGTTAATAATTTAGTTATGATAGTATCTCAAACATTCAAAATTAGTGAAAATATTTTTCTTTTATTTTTGCGAATTTCCTAGTTAATTTATCATTTCAAATTTCAACTTTCCTCGTGGGATCCATATTTGGGACTTAAATAGAAAGTCTTATATTACTTGATAACGATTTGTATACTTGCATAGAATCTCAATATTAAGTATTTAATGTTATTATTCAAAAAATACCACATCAAATTTTTGGTACCGTTGTAAAGCGAAGTCAACTTTATAAATTTTACACTACTATATTTTCTGGGATCAAGTTTTTGGTGTCGTTGCCTCGGAAGGTAAATGTAAATNAATATATATATATATATATATATAATCAAAAATTCAAAATAAAATATATAACTATATATGTAAGAGTATTTTCAAGAGATTTTTCTTTACTTATTATATTTGTTGATGCGAAATATTGGATCTGAAGGTTTAGTACCTTACGATTCGGAATTAAAATGTACTATTAAAAAAATTTGAAAAACAAAAATAAATTAAAAATTTAAACGAAATGGCGAATAACTTAGATAATCAAATAAATGAAAATCAACAAAGAACTTTAAAATGTTATGCTAATCCGGCAACAGATGAACTTCACTTAACTATTCAAAATACTAATGTTGTTGCTAATTTATTTGAGCTTAAACCTGTTATTATCCAAATGGTACAAAATAATCAATTTGGAGGAATACCTACTAAAGATCCTAACTTACATATTGCTAGTTTTCTTGAAATAAGTGCTACTTTTAAATATGATGGAGTGTCTAATGATGCTTTTAGGCTTAAACATTTTTCTTTTTCATTAAGGGATAAAGCTAAAGCTTGGTTTAATTTATTAACACTTGGATCTATCAGAAATTTTTGGCTAAATATTTTCCACCCTCGACAACCGCTAAGCTTAGAAACAATATTAAATTTTTTTATCAGTTTGAAAGGGAATCGATAAATGAAGCCTTGAAAAGGTTTAAGGATCTCCTTAAAAAATTTCAACACCATGCTTTACTAGATTGGTTAATAATTCAAACTTTTTACAATGGATTAGTAGAATCACTTAGATCTATTATAGATGCTGCTACATGAGGATCACTAATATCAAAACCTTTTGATGAAGCATATTCTTTAATTGAAGAAATGACTACTATCAATTTTCAATGGCCCTCTAAATGAGTAAATCCTAAGAGATTAGCTAGTATTAATGACTCTGGTGCAATGTCTATTTTAGCATCTTAAATTGTTGTTACATTGAAAAAATTGATTAAATTGGAGTAAATTATTCTCAAATACCACCAGTATTAGAGGAAAATTTGCTAGGACAGATAATTGATATTCAATCATTTTATGAAAATTTGAATGCTATAAATAACAAAAATAATAATATGTGTTCAAACTATTACAACCCTAGATGGAAAAATCACCCTAATTTTAGTTGGAATAATTATAATAGTTCAGTAAACCCCTCAAGAAATTTAAACAACCAAGGAAATCATTATTATAGAACATTTTATCCTCTTGGATTTAACTCTAACCCTAACCCACAAATTAAGGAAAAGAAGTTCATGATGGAAGAAGTAATGTTGAATATGGGAAATCAAATACAAAATCAAGGAGATGCTGTTAGAAATATTGAAAATCAATTAAGACATACTGCTACTGCATTTAGTAGCCGACCTTCAAGAAATCTTCTAAGTACGGTGGAAGTTAATCCAAAAGATCAAAATAAGGAGCAAATTAAAGTTATTCAATTACAAAGTGGGAAAAAAAAAGTTGAAACAAGAATCCAAAGAGAAACTGAAGTTGATGAGGAGAATGAAGAGATTGAAAGTGACCATAATGACAATGAACAAATACAAGTTTCCTTAGAAAAACCACTACCTTCGTTTCCTCAACGATTGAAGTAGAGGAATAAAGACAAACAGTTTACAAATTTTTTGGAAATCCTTCAAAAGTTAACGATAAACAATCGTTTCATTGAGGCTTTAGAACAAATGTCAAGTTATGTGAAATTTATGAAAGATATACTAAACAAGAAAAGGAAGTTTGTAGAATATGATACTGTTGCACTCAGTGAAGAGTGTAGTGCTATTATTCAGAAAAAGCTTCCTGAAAAGTTAAAAGATCCCGTAGTTTTACTATACCTTGTGCAATTGTTGAAAAGTTATTTGGAAAAGCCTTACGTGATTTAGGAGCGAGTATCAATCTTATGCCTCTATCGATTCTTAAACGTTTAGATTTATGAGAGATTTTCCCTACTGTTATAACTCTTTAGTTAGTTGATTGATCAATAACTTATCCTAAAAGAGTTATAGAAGATGTATTAGTAAAAGTGGATAAATTTATTTTTCCTGTAGACTGTATAGTATTATATATGGAGGAAGATAAAGAGGTTTCTATTATTTTGGGGAGACCATTTCTTGCAACAGGAAGAGCTGTGATAGATGTGCAAAAAAGAAAATTAATAATGGGAGTTAATAATTAAGAAGTAATATTTAATATTGCAAAAACTATGAAATATCCTGCAATAAAAAATGATAATGAATGTTTTAGGATGGAAGTTTCTGATTATATAAGTAATGAGCAATTTAAGAAAGTGTTTGAAGAAAAATTAAGGCAAGAATAATTTTGTGAGAATGAGACGAAACAAAAGAAGAGAATTTAGATTATATTCAGAACAAATTTGAAACTTTAGATTTGTTGAAAAACTATTATAAAAATCTTATTCCTTCAAATATTGATCCACTTGAACTTGAACTGAAAGTATTACCTACCCATTTAAAATATGTATTTTTAGGAGATTCATCAACATGTCATGTTATTGTATCTTCTGAGTTAACTGAAATTCAAGAACAAAAATTAATAAAAATGTTGAAAAAATACAAAAAGGCTTTTGGATGAACTTTAGCAGATATTAAAGGAATTAGTCCTTCAATTTATATGCACAGAATTCTATTAGATGATCAATACAAACCTAAGGTTTATCCTCACAGGATCTAAAACCCAATAATGAAAGAAGTTGTTAAAAAGGAAATCTTAAAATGGTTAGATGCTGGAATTATATATCCTATTTGAGACAATACTTGGGTTAGTCCAATTCACGGTGTTCCAAAGAAATGAGGAGTGACCGTTGAAGTAGATGAGAAAAATGAATTAATTCCAATAAGATAAGTTACTAGTTGGCGAATTTATATAGACTATAGAAAATGAAACATGGTCACCAGGAAAGATCACTTTCCTTTACCCTTTCTAGACCAAATGTTGGATAAATTGAGTAAGAACAAATATTACTGCTTTTTATTTGGATATACCAGTTCCAATTGCTCTTGAAGATCAAGAGAAAATAGCATTTACAAGCCCTTATGGAACATTTGCTTTTCGTAGAATGCTTTTTGGACTTTGCAATGCACCTGCGACATTTCAAAGATGTATGATGTCAATTTTTAGTAACTTGATTGAACATGGAATTGAAGTATTTATGGATGATTTTTCTATATTCGAGACATCATTCGAATTATGTTTAAATAATGTAGAAAAATTTTTGGAATTATGTGAAAAAGTCAACCTAGTACTAAATTGAGAAAAATGTCAATTTATGGTTACAGGGAAAATTGTACTTCAACATAAAATTTCTGAAAATGTCATGGAAGTAGATCCTACAAAAATTCAATTTATTAAAAAATGACCAACTCCTATTACGTTAGAGGAGTAAGAAGTTTTCTAGGACATGCTGGTTTCTACAAAGGTTATATAAAAAAATTTTCAAAAATAACTAAGTCATTATGCCAACTTTTAGAAAAAGATACAAAATTTGATTTTAATGAGGAATGATAAAAGCATTTAAACTATTGAAAGAAAAATTAATTACCACACCTATAATAGTTCCACCTGATTGGGAGAAACCATTTGAAATAATGTGTGATGCTAGTGATTATGTTATTGGAGTTGTGTTAGGACAAAAGCACAACAAAGTTTTTAAAAGTAAAATATTATGCTAGTAAAACTCTAAATAATGCTTAAATTAATTACACTACTACTGAAAGATAATTATTGACTTTTGTCTATGCCTTTAATAAATTTAGACCTTACTTAATTAGAACCAAATATATAGTGAATACAGATCATTCTACTATCAAATATTTGATGCAAAAGAAGGATGCTAAACCAAGATTAATTAGATGGATACTTCTATTTCAAGAGTTCGGTTTTATTGTAGTTGATAAAAATGAAAATGATAATCAAATAGTCGATCATTTATCTATACTAGAAAAAGAAATATTAACTAATTTTGCAAATAAAAATTTAAAAAATTTCCCTGATGAACAATTATATAATAATGATGAAATAAATATACTGTGGTATGTCGATGTAGTAAACTATATCGTAAGCGATATTCAATCACTAAATATTAAGAATAAACAATTAAAGAAATTTATATATGATTCAAAATTCTATTTTTGGGATGACCCAAATTTATATAAACAATGTAAAAATCTAATTATTAGAAGATGTGTGTCTTATGAGGAAACTCAGCAAATAATTGAAAAATGTCATGATTCTGAATTTGGAGGACATTTTGAAACAAATATAACTAAATATAAAATTTTGGAAGCTCGGTTTTATTGGTCTACTCTTTTTGGAGATATTAATGAATATATTAAAATATGTGATCGATGTGAGCGAGTAAAAAATATTTCTAGAAAAAATGCAATGCCTCTAAATTACACATTGGAAGTTGAAATTTTTGATGTGTGCAGATGAGATTTTATGAGACCATTTATGCCTTCATTTAGAAATTTATATATATTACTTGTTATTAATTATATGTCCAAATGAATTGAAGTTGTTGTTGTACCTAAACGTGATGCTCGAAGTATTTCTAAATTTTTTAATAAAATTATTTTTACAAGATATGAAATGCTAAGAGTAATTATTACAGATGGAGGATCCCATTTTAGGAATATGAGAATCGAGAAATTGATTAAAAAATATGATATTATGCATAGATTTTCTACTGCTTATCACCCTCAAACCAGCAGTCTATGAGAGATATCAAATCATGAAATAAACTGAATTTTAGAAAAAGCTGTAAATCTCTATAAATTGGATTGGTTTGCTAGATGAGATACTGCATTATGAGCATACTGAACTGCTTATAAGACTCCTATATGGATGTCCCCATATAGACTTATTTTTGGAAAAACATGCCACTTACCAGTAGAATTGGTGCATAAAGCATTTTGGGCCATTAAGGATTTTAATTTTAATCTTAAATATGTTGGTGAGAAAAGATTATTGCAACTCAATGAACTCGAGGAGATTAGAAATGAAGCATATGATAATGCAAAAAACTATAAAGAGAAAATGAAAATATGACATGATCGGAAGATTATTAAAAAGAAGTTTTATTATATAATACAAGATTGAGACTATTTCTAGGAAAACTTAAATCGAGATGCTTATGACCATTTAAAGTGATTAAAGTATATCATTATGGAACTGATATTATTAAAGTTCCTAAAACTGGAAAGTTATTTAAAGTTAATGGGCATTGATTGAAATATTATTATGAATACCACATGCCACAATTTGAAGAAATTTTGATGTTAAGTCATTCTGATTAAACAATGGTATGTCGGGCTGACGACGTTAAACCAAGCGCTTTGTGGGAGACAACCCATATATAAATAATTATATATCTATATATTATTATTTTGTTTAATAAGTGTTTTAAAGAACTAATAATATTTTTGAATCATACACAATTTTAGATACCATAAATTAAGATAAATATTGGTATTGGAGGAAAAAAACTGGAATCGAATTGAACAAAAAAATAAAAGACGTGATTTTGGCCTCTGGCGCCCCAGAATGGGCGTCGACGACTCTCATCTATATGGACCATGGCGCCGATAGTGCCATTGGGAGCGCTGACAGCGTTCTTAATAGTTTCACACATTTAATGCGAATGCGAAGGACTTTGGTGGGATTACGCTCCTAAATAACCATCAAGAGGTGTTTTTAAAGGCCTAAAAACTCCCTTGGATGACCAAAAACTTCCAAATTTTGAATTCGATGGCTTCCAATTCTAGGAATACTTCAAGGTATGGAGTTTTCAATAGAAGAAAGTTTATCAGTTTTGACGCGTACAGATTATACGACAAAGTCATTACAAAAAAGAGACTTATCAATGAAAGAGGCTTTGTCAATCATTGATTGAGTAATCCAAGTTCACATATTGAGAAAATCATTGTACAGAGACATTGGGAAGTTCTATGCTACATTACCGCTGCAGTTTTTTTACCTGTAACGAATTCTATGCTAACTTACATGGAATTACCCAAGGAGTCATCTTCATTTGAAGTAAGGTTGTATTATTTACTCCGGCTCGAATTAATGATTTGTATATGATAGAAAACATTCCAATCTATCATTATACAAATTTTATCCCAACAAGAGATATGATGAAAGATGTATATAACTTTCTGACGGATGAAAATGATAATTGGGTAATCAGAGATAATGGATACGTTAGTTTCTCTGCTTCACAACTTAATCCAATATCAAAACAATGGCATTTCTTCATATCTACAAAATTACTCCCTACCATGAAGATTAATAGAGTTACAAGAGAAAGTGTCATTTTAAACTATTTCATCCAAATGAAAAAGCCCATTGATGTGGGATTGATTATTTTTAAATCTATTATGGGCCTTATTATGAATGGGCTTATATATGGATTAGAGCATCCTTCTATAATTTTCTTACTTTTAGTCAATCTCAAGTGCCATATAAAAGTTGGGAGAAAGTTTTATTACCTTGGTAGCCCATGATTCCTATTGATGATAATTATATTTGGAATGGAAATGAAGCATTAGATATTATGTTGAAGCATTCATAACATGCTTCAACTCCATTAATGCCACAAATAGTTTGAAGTTCAATAACTTCAGAGAAGAAAGTGAAGAAAATAGAAAGAGAACTTCAGAGTATTATGAATGCAATAGGAAATCTCAACTACCTTTTTGATCACTGAGATTGGAAGATGAAGGAGAAATTTGATCATACTGGAACAATTGAAGCAAGATTGGTGCAGATGTTCAAGAAAAAATGGATGGATCGATGAAAATTCAACAGATCAATTTCTGTACCGACCCTTCAACAAGTTGTACGTCTATTACTAGTATATGAAAGATATTAGAGGAGGAAAAAGTACTGAAGATGAAACAGAATAATTGAAGAAGTTGGACTCTCTACTACTTTAAAGTAATTATGTTTTTAATGTGATTGTGTGGATTTAATCTACTTTACTTTACTTTACTTTGATTTAGAACTTTATTAACTTTAATTGTGTGTATAGTTTTGTGTCAGCATTTTAGTGTTATGGCTTGATTTCAACACTGAATTATAATTTAGTTTGCTTATATATGTGAAATTGTGATTAGAAAAAAGGTATTTATAAAAAGTGTATTTTTATATATATAAATTAGTTTGGTGTTGTTTGTGAAATATATTAAGATGAAAATTAGTGTTCAAAAAGACTAAATAGACTTTAGAGTAAATGGAAAGAAAATTGAAAATTGTGAAATTAAAAGAATGGTTTTTTTTCCACTAGCGCCGAAGGCGCCGGCATGGGCGGTGACAGCGCCCTCAACCTGAAAACCACCCAAACCCCTTAAAATTTATGATTTGCATAGTAAAAATGCCATTTTTACCTTTTGGTCACCTTTAACCTCTGGTTTTTGCACCTAGGGCTTGCTATTTCTCGGATTTGAGGCTATTTTAAGGCAAACAAAGTTTAGATTTCATCTTATCTAGGAAAGAGCTACACTTTGAACTCAAAATTTTTTGTTTTCACCAAGAATTTATTTTACTTTGCTGAGATCCAAAATTTCAAAATTTTTTAGAACATTTTGAGAAAATCCTTTGTTGAAGAACTCTTACTTAGTAGATTTAAGTTTAAAATGTTTCACATTGTGATTTTCAGAATTTTTGGAAATTTATTTGGATTTTATCAAACTTAACTAGATTATCATGGCACCGAGAATGAGCAAGGGAAAGAGAATGGAGGATTTTGATGATCAAAAGTTTGTCAATTAAAAGTCCAACATTTGTTTCAATAGTTTACTTATAACAAAAAAAGTAACTCCGGATCGAGGATTTAAAAATCGGGGTGGAGAAGTCAAAAGAATAATCAATGCTTGAAATTGGGAGAATTTTCGTTACTTTACTGCCAAGACTATTATTGGCATAGTGATGGAGTTCTATGCTAATTTTAAGGAAACTTCTAAAGACTATGTGTTTATTAGTGGGAAAATGGTGGAATTTACTCCAAGGGAAATTAATGAATTTTATCAATTAGAGGATGAGTATAGCTGCCAGTACAAATCATTTTCTGCTATGAAAGAGGCATTAGATGAAGTTATTTCTTTTCTAACTGATGGAAGAATAGCTTGGAAGGTGAAGTATAATGTTAAGGTAAATTTTCCTCTTTCTATGTTAAATGTAGTATCGAAGGCCCGACACTACTTTATTTCTGGTAGAATGATACCAACAAATCATCACAGTGAAGTTACAAAGGATAGAGGCATCTTAAACTTCTTGTATCCAACAGATAAGAAGGATAGATGTAGGCTCTATTGTTTATAAAAAAACTCGTTCAATTGCTTTAGTAGAGATTACTGGTGGTTTAGCACACCTGCCCTGATCTTCACACTATGTTTAGAATGGATAAAGAGAGGATTGAACCTCTAAAACTTATTGGGTGTGCTAATATTAAGACTTATAAATCTCATGTTAGATGGAGATCTGGAAGTAGGACCACTTCAAGTACTACTACTCCTAGTACCTCTACTCTCCAAAAACTTTTGGAGCAGATGATGCTCCAACAAGAAGATATCCTGAGAATGGAAAGTAGAATGAAAAATATGGAGGCCAGAAATGCACACAATGATGATTTAACAAGACAGAAGTTCGAATATGATGATATCTATGATGATGCGATGGTCAGATACATGAGGGGTGACTACTCAGTTCAGTTTCCTACTAACCATGTTCTTACCCCATATCAGCAACAAAATTTAGATGTGGAAGAAGAAGAAGATGATGATGAATGATGATGTTTTAGTTAGATTTTTGTTTAGTTTATGTTTAGTTGTACTTTATTATTGAGACTGTTTGTTTTTAGAGTGTGACACTTTATTTTAAATGTTATGTTGAATTGTGAACAGAAGATTTGTGAAAATGTTTTTACATTGAAAATTATTTTAGTACTGTTGTTAGTTTTTAGTACTTTGTTGAATGTATTTGTAGTTAACTCTTTCTCAGCAAAATTTTTATATGTATTATGTGATATTTAATGTTTTGAGTCTTGTAACTTTCATATTAGCACCTACAATATTTTATAGTTAAGTTTCAATATCGGAACCTTCAACAGGTGAGTCTTTCCTTTATGTATTACATGTTTTTTTTCACCCTTTATTTTTTCAGTTTTTCATGCTAAATCTTTTAAAAATTTAAGTTTGGGGGGAAAGAAAAATTCCTTTTTAAAGAAAATAAACTTAATTTTATTTTTTCTTAATTAACTATATTTTCAAAATATTTTAAAATTTAACATGACCTTTGGTATTAGAGGGAAGATAACTATATTTGTGTTTCTAAATATATAGTAAACTTAAGTAAAAAATTTCAATAATAAAGGCTAAATTTAGAGATTAAGATAATTAGTATGAGAGAATAAGACTATGTTTTTTGATTGTAAATAAAGGAATTTATATTTTTGAAGTATTAAAAAAATCTTAGAGATTCATGTAAGAAGAAAAGAATAAAACTTTATAAAAAACCTTTAAAGTTAATATAAATTTATAGAGTGAAGAAATGTGAAATGTTTTTAACTTTATGAAGAAGATAGTAAAGCTCAAAATCATTAAAGGTTATCCAGATATAGTAATCCTCACATAAAAAAGGGTTAAAAATGATCCTGAAAAATAAAAGAAAAGAAAAAGATGTGAGGAGAAGCTTGAGGAGATGCCTAATTAAAAATTGGCTTCACTTGAATCAACTTAAAGAAGATGACTTGGCTACATGTTCTTAACTTATATTTCAGTGCTAGCATATTTACTAGTAAACTTTCATGAAGTTTTTTTTCATATGAATATTCTAAGTGGCTTTAATATGAATAATTTGCAATTTCTTTGAAAAGAATAGTGTATTTAGTGGACTAAAATATGGAAATCTAGAAGTTAAAATCTTTGTCATGAGTCATAATTTTATGTAGTAAAGGAGTTACTTGAGGACAAGTAACATTTAAGTTTGGAGGATTTTGATACACCAAAAATATATGCATTTTTAGACCCATATTTTATACTCATTTTTGGTGATACTATACTTTAAGGGAAGTTATTTTTTATGTTTTATTAAAAGTTGTTGATTTTTAGGACTTGGAGCAAAAATGAAGCAAAAAGGATGGAATTTGGAGTCAAAATGGAGTTTTTGAAGAACTGTTTAGCACCAACGACGTTGTTTGACAGAGAGCACTGTCTAAATTAAATGGCCACTGACACCGATGGTACCAGAATGGGCAAGGACGACGCCATTGTCAGTGCAGGCATTATTTCTAGAAGATTTGATGAATTTGGATGCCTTTTGAAGAGTTTTTGGATGCACCTATTGGAAAACCGACTCTAGGCTTTATTTAGAGCTGAAATTGATTAAAAAAGAAGTCTTTTTCGCCTCCCTTCGCGCCTCTTCACACCCTTCAACCACTTTCAACTTTCTTTTAGGTCATTCCACACCATTTCACATTTATTTCTTTTATAGTTTTGAGTTTTTGTGGTGATTTTAAGTGTGAATTCTTCTTTAAGAGTGTTGGAGAGGGAGAGAAGTGAGAGATTTCTTCTTCATACATTTCCTAAGAGAGGTTACAAAAGATTTGCTTTGAGAAAGAGTTTCAGATAAGTGTTATTTATTTATTATTGTTTTATGAACTTTCTTTTATATATGAAATTTGTGTTTTGTTGTATCTTTCTCATAATTTCTTATTAGTTTCCTTTATCTCTCTCTACTATAAGATATGGTGAAATGAAGAGATAATTTGGATGTGTCAATGTTAAAATATAAAATAACTTGTGATGGTTTTTCAACTTCGTTCTTAATTTACTTTTCGCTATGGGTTAGCCCTTTTAATAGATTGAATTACCATCACAATATGGGTACAAAAACTATTGGTTTTTCAACTTCGTTCTTAATGGATTAATTAAAATATAAAATAACTCTGAGATATGGGTACAAACACTATTCGCTATGGGTTTCTTATGATTAGACCTCTAAGACGAGTTATAGAGTATCTTCATTCTCTAGGCACTGTATGATTCTCATTCTAATACTCTTATGAACAAAAACAACTAGTACTACAAGCCTTTATCCCACTAAGTGAGGTTGAGTGTATGAATCCTTTTTCTCCATTGTGTCCTATTGAGTGTCATATTCTCATTTAATTCTAATAGTTTAAGATAATTTTTTTTATAAAATATGCCCAAATCATTTTAGGAATATCTCTACCTCTCTTAACATAAGTTGAATCTAAAACATCTACTCTCCTAAATGGATCGTCACATGGGTGATTTTTAATGTAACAAAACCATCTAAGATAACAATCTCTAATCTTTTCCACCACTTAAGCTACACCAATCATATCAAAGATATATTCATTTCACATTTTTTTCTTTAAGTATCAAGGCACTCATTCAACTAAGAATTCTCATCTTAGCAATATTTAACTTTGTTTTATCCTTCACTTTTAAAGGCCAACATGCTGCATCATATAGCATTGCATGTCTATCCACCACCTTATAAATATTTCCTTTTAAGTCTAATAAGTACTTTTCTATCATTAAATAGGCCCGATGCATTCCTCCACTTCAATAAACCAACTGCTAACATCCCCATCTACATCACCATCTTGTTGAGCAATAGATCTACTAGAGATATCTAAAACAACCATTTTATTACTCTTCTAAATATAAATTTTCTAACTCTATTATTATTTTCTCTCTCTTTTTTACATGTATAGGTTGAATTATGAAACTCTTTATATCATCTAAAGTAACACTAGTAGATTTTTCTGGTACTAAATTTTCTTTGTTAAAAACACAAAATGATTTTCCTACTAATGATATCATAAGAAAAAAAACTTAATTTGTTTGGGCATCAAATTCTTAAGTTAGATAATTATTTATTCAATATAAATAATTTCCATCCAATTATTTGTAAATTAGAGAGATTTAGGTTTAGCCCTTTTAATAGATTGTATGGAAATTTATTCATATTATATTTCAAATTTACTCCATTCAACACATAGAAAATAGTATTTACTGCTACAACCTAAAAATATTTAGGAAGCCTATATTCATTTAAAATTGATCGGGTAACTTCTATACATGCCTGTTATGTTTTGGTGTCCAAGGAAAAAGAAAATATGTTTACTACTAGTATTTATATAAAATATTATTTCAAACTTCT
This sequence comes from Phalaenopsis hybrid cultivar, assembly GCA_002079205.1. NCBI lineage: Eukaryota > Viridiplantae > Streptophyta > Magnoliopsida > Asparagales > Orchidaceae > Phalaenopsis > Phalaenopsis hybrid cultivar. The sequence continues at coordinate 423,023 of JXCR01056283.1, read as the reverse complement.
CATTTTTAAATTCTTCATTGTGATCACTATTGATATTTATAATATTAAATCCAATTTTATTTTTTACTCATTAATCAAATATTTAAATTTACTAAATGATTCACTTTTATGGCTTAGGAATGTCATTCATGTAAATCATGTGAATTTATCTATAATAATAAATTCATAAGATTTTTGTCCTAAGCTAGTTGTGGTGATAGGTAGAAACTGATCAATGTGTAAACTCTTAAATGGATTATAAGTGACTAAATCCTTAGAATAACGGAAGGATGATTTTTCCTATTTTCTAAGCTAACAAGCATCACATATCTGGTCATTTATAAATTCACATATTGGCCTCTCTCTAACTAAATTTGATTGTGATTTTTCTAAGGATATTCACACTAGTTTCTTAAACCATAGCCAAGACTCAAATAAAGTGATATTATGGCATTCAAATGTTTTGAATCTTCCCACATTTTTTAGTTCAAGAAATATAGATGCTACTATTATGTATAGCCTCAAAATAGTTTTACCATTTAATAGGCATTTATAGAATATAAATTTAATATCAAAGCTTTTATCACATTTTTAACTAATAATTAGCCAATTACATTATGCATAGTATTATCACCAAGAATCACTTTTTTCATATTTTCAATTCTAATGCTAAGAATTTAATTTTATTTATAGTCATGTTCTTAGAGCAATCGCTATCCAAATATCACATGATTTCACCTTTCCGTGTATGCGGCATACCTACACATGAAACTTATTTGTAATTTTGGGATGCAATACTATATGTGGTCCCTTAAAAAATGTTGTTGTATTTTAATATTTTTATTATAATTTCAATTGTGTGTTCATGTGAGATTTAAGGACGAATAACAACACAATATGTTTAACTATTCAACATGAATGAATCGTAATGCTATAAAATGCATGAAGAATTCTATGAGATCTAAACATTATCAATAAAGTAGCTTACCAAGTGAGAAGAGGAAGAGAGAAAATGTGATTGTCAGTTGTTTGCCCACTAGGTGAAATTACAACTTATCTTGGTGGATTTCCTTACAAAAAATAAACTAAAAAAATTTTAATAAGGAATAATTTTATGTAATTAAGCTAATGTGAGAAAGGGCTTTGAAGAGAAATTAATTTCATAAAACTAATTTAGTTTGCATTATAATAAATTTTAAGTTCATTGAGCTCATGGGATATGTAAAGGCGGGGAAAACATGTCCAAATAAACATTGGATAATTTGAAAAATAGAGAGAGCTTATGTTTGTAATTGAATTTGAAATGTAGTGTGATATCAAATGAGAAAAAGTTTCAATTTGTAATGTATAATTTAAATAATCAATTTGATTTGATTAAATCAATCCATTATCATTATGGGTGAGCTAATTAATTTCCAAGCAAAGACATAAAGTTTGGAATGCTTTTAATGTAAAGATTAAAGTTTAAAATAACCGAAATGTATAAAATAACATAAGAAACTAAATTAAACTTTAAATTAATAAAACCTAAAAATAAATTATAGCACATTAAATAATACAAATTAAATCTTGGCATAAATAATAATTAAAATATAGTACTAAAGTTAGCAGGCAAATAAAATCAAATCATGTTGATCAGTCATATATAGTGGGTAGCTAAACCTTTCTTAAAATACAACATAGAATAAAAAATGTGTTAAATTAATTGTTTTCAAGATATGAATAATTTGAATTAAATTAGTTTTAATTTTAAATTCAAAAATAGATATATTTGATAAAATTATAAAATTACAATAAATACTTTTCGAAAATATATTTATGAGATTTGGCAAGTTCACATGAAAAGTGTATTGGAACTGAAAAAGTCAACATCACATAAATTAATTAAATAATTTAAGTCAAATCAAGCCAATATTGGTATGCAAATTTTGACGATGCAATATTTTCCTAATGGAAATATTTTGGAATTATTTAGGAGAGGGGAATATTAAGTTAAAAAAATTCAAAAATAATTCAATGATTTCATAATTAAATAATTGGTGATGCTAAGTTAACATTCATATGAATTATGCATGTATTAATGTAAAAGAAAATCATATTTTTTACTATGAGCGATTTTGTTCATCAATTTATGTATTATTAATACATCACTCTNTTCCTAATGGAAATATTTTGGAATTATTTAGGAGAGGGGAATATTAAGTTAAAAAAATTCAAAAATAATTCATTGATTTCATAATTAAATAATTGGTGATGCTAAGTTAACATTCCTAAGAATTATGCATGTATTAATGTAAAAGAAAATCATATTTATCCAGAAGCAATTACTGATAGAATTAATTGATCAGATGAAATAAAAGTTAATTTATCAATCAAATCACTGGAGTTAAATAGTGAAAAATATGTGAAATGATTTTGCAAGTATTCTTTACTATGAGCAATTTTGTTCATCAATTTATGTATTATTAATACATCACACCAAAATATTCAACCCAATTTCTAATTTGCCCCAATAAGTTAGTTGTCTTATTTGAGCTTAGTGTTCTACATCATATATTTACGATGCAATCATTAGTACTATAAACATCTATATTTGTTATCACTAGAATTCAAAATGCCGAAGCAGTTTGACTCATGGGGCTAACAGCAAACTCTTTTGTGATATAATTTATTATAGAGGTTTGAATCTATTAAGAACCTTTATGCCAGCCTAAAATAAAATTTCTAGTCGGCTAAGTTTATTTTTAATTGAATCAAACCCAATGTATATTTCAATTGGTTAAATCCTTACACATCATTTTGATTTCCCTTATTGGTCCATCCTATGAGCCAATGGACCATAACTATAGCAATAAGGTCACTTCAGCATGCTTTATAACCTATTAACCTTTCCAAATATGGTATGTATCCCAATTAGAGCCAACCCCAAATAGCTTAAACTTATTTCTAAGCCCAAGCATAACTCTAAGGTCTTTGATGTAATAAATGTTGTCTAGAAGCAAGAGTCCAACAAAGTCATTTATGGTCTCATGAGTCTCTCTCATTTTAAGGGACTCGCCTAGCTAGCTTAGATTAGAGTCCTACGCCAAAAGCACTCAAGTCCAAGAAGAAGGGACTCATAATGGAACATTAAGTGCTAAACTCTAAATTAAAACCTGTAACTCTAATTTTCCACACCTTAAATGGTATCATCAAACTAATGAACCCTACTAATTGCTAAAATGTGTTTAGCTAATCTAATTTAATCTTGGTTAAACTAAATTAAAAATGGACCTAATAAGTCCATCTTTAACTCTTACTAGCCCAATATTTTCTAGCCCAAAATATTTCATGCCTCAATAATATCTACATGTCGTAGGACTAAGATAAAGCCATGTTAAACTAGCTTAGCCTAACCAAACTCATGGGCTCATAATAATTTAATTCTATTTATTCACTCTAGCCTTACTAAAAACTTGATCTCTGTTGGGCCATTAGAGTGCCCAAATTGAGCATATGGAAAAGATTTTTTTTAACGGTGATAGTGCAAGCCCAACTCAAGTGATATTCACTAATTTTGGTCATATATAATAATTGGGTCCCTCGAGTTCCTCCTTTTGATCCAAACCACTTGGTACAAGCAAGATGAGTATCCATCCTGTTAAAACTTAGGGCAAGATGGCTATCTACTGAGCTGATATTGACATTTGAAATCTACACAAAAATCTTCCTTGATAAAAAATAATCTAATGACTGAAATCCCCAACTCTCATGATCATCACAATCATTAGAGCATGAAAAAAATAGCAGCTTTCCCCCCTTTTCTTAATAATTTTGTTAGATGACTATTACCAAAAATGATATTATGTGTGTGTGTGTGTGTATTCATTAAAGGAAATTGATATTTGACCGGAGGCCAAATATCGATTTCTCATACACTTTTTGGCCCTCTGATGAAAGCCCACACCAAATGCCTAAAATTCCAGAGCTCCCGCATCATGATGGGACTGAACCCTTGACCTGATGTATGTGTGTGTGTCTATATATATAATAATAATAATAATAATAATCATAATAATAATAATAATAATAATAATAATAATGAGAAACTGATATAAACAACTCACAAGATAACAATTTCATGAAATTTCAAACCATGTGTAGTGTAATTTTATATTATTACATAAAATGCAGCTTGATTAAACTCAGTATATGAATATGCAAACAACTCGAAGAAACGGTGCACCCCTCCTTAACAGCGGTTTATATATTAGTTTATGACCCTACAGTTTAGCCTGATCTCTCCCTGGCTACCAGTAAGTGGTGATATAGCCCCCATATTCTGGATTGCCGAAACAAAGTCTGCAAAAAATTTGTCGGAATTTGTAACGTATGAGCTCACTTGAGANGCACAGTAAAAACGCAATTTTTACCTTTTGGTCACCTTCAACCTCCGGTTTTTGCACCTAGGGCTTGCTATTTCTCGGATTTGAGGTGATTTTAAGGCAAACAAAGTTTAGATTTCATCTTATCTAGGAAAGAGCTACACTTTGAACTCACAATTTTTTATTTTCACCAAGGATTTATTTTACTTTGTTGAGATACGAAATTTCAAAATTTTTTTAGAAGATTTTGAGAAAATCCTTTGTTGAAGAACTCTTAGTAGATTTAAGTTTAAAATGTTTTACATTGTGATTTTCAGAATTTTTTTAAATTTATTTGGATTTTATCAAACTTTTCTAGATTACCATGGTACCGAGAATGAGCAAGGGAAAGAGAATGGAAGATTTTGATGATCAAAAGTTTGTCAATTACAAGACCAACATTTGTTTCAATAGTTTACTTATAACTAAAAAAGTAATTCCGGATCGAGGATTTAAAAATCTGGGTGGAGAAGTCAAAAGAATAATCAATGCTTGAAATTGGGAGAATTTTTGTTACTTTACTGCCAAGACTATTATTGGCATAGTGATGGAGTTCTATGCTCATTTTAAGGAAACTTCTAAAAGCTATGTGTTTATTAGTGGGATAATTGTGGAATTTACTCCAAGGAAAATTAATGAATTTTATCAATTAGAGGATGAGTATAGCTGCCAGTACAAATCATTTTCTGCTATAAAAGAGGCATTAGATGAAGTTATTTCTTTTCTTACTAATGGAAGAGGAGCTTGGAAGGTGAAGTATAATGTTAAGGTAAATTTTTCTCTTTCTATGTTAAATGTAGTATCTAAGGCTCGACACTACTTTATTTCTGGTAGAATGATACCAACAAATTATCACAGTGAAGTTACAAAGGATAGAGGCATCTTGAACTTCTGTATCCAACAGATAAGAAGGATAGATGTAGGCTCTACTGTTTATAAAAACACTCGTTCAATTGCTTAGTAGACACTACGAGTGGTTTAGCACACCCTACCCTGATCTTCACACTATGTGAACAGGCAGGAGTTGATTTTAGAATGGATGGGAGAGGACTGAACCTCTAAAACTTATAGGATGTGCTAATATTAAGACTTGTGAATCTCATGTTAGATGGAGATCTGGAAGTAGGACCTGGAATATTCCTTCTACTTCAAGTACTACTACTTCTAGTACCCCTACTCTCGTAAGATTTTTGGAGCAGATGATGATCCAACAGGGAGATATCCTAAAAATGGAAAGTAGAATGAAAAATATGGAGGCCAGAAATGCACATAATGATGATTTAACAAGACAGAAATTCGAATATGATGATGCCTATGATGATGCGATGGTCAGATACATGAGGGGTGACTACTCAGTTCAGTTTCCTACTAACCATGTTCTTAACCCATATTAACAACAAAATTTAGATGTGGAAGAAGAAGAAGATGAAGATGATTGGTGATGTTTTAGTTAGATTTTTGTTTAGTTTATGTTTAGTTGTACTTTATTATTGAGACTGTTTGTTTTTAGAGTGCGACACTTTTTTTTAAACGTTATGTTGAATTGTGAACAATAGATTTGTGAAACTTTTTTTACATTGAAAATTATTTTAGTACTGTTGTTAGTTTTTAGTACTTTGTTGAATGTATTTGAAGCTAACTCTTTCTCAGCAAAATTTTTATATGTATTATTTGTTATTTAATGTTTTGAGTCTTGTAACTTTTCATATTAGCACCTGCAATATTTTATAGTTAAGTTTCAATATCGGAACCTTCAACAGGTGAGTCTTTCCTTTATGTATTACATGTTATCTTTCACCCTTTATTTTTTCAGTTTTTCACGCTAAATCTTTTAAAAATTTAAGTTTGGGGGGAAAGAAAAATTCCTTTTTAAAGAAATTAAACTTAATTTATTTTTTCTCAATTAACTATATTTTCAAAATATTTTAAAATTTAACATGATCTTTGGTATTAGAGGGAAGATAACTATATTTATGTTTCTAAATATATAGTAAACTTAAGTAAAAATTTTTAATAATAAAAGTTAATTTTAGAGATTAAGATAATTGGTATGAGAGACTAAGACTTTGTTTTTCTATTGTAAATAAAAGAATTTATATTTTTGAAGTATTAAAAAAATCTTAGAGATTCATGTAAGATAAAAAGAATAAAACTTTATAAAAAACCTTTAAAGCTAATATAAATTTATAGAGTGAAGAAATGTGAAATGTTTTTAACTTTAAGAAGAAGATAGTGAAGCTCAAAATCATTAAAGGTTATCTAGATATAATAATCCTCACATAAAAAAAAGGATTGAAAATGATCCTGAAAAATAAAAGAAAAGAAAAAGATGTGAGGAGAAGCTTGAGGAGATTGCTAATTAAAAATTGGCTTCACTTGAATCAACTTAAAGAAGATGGCTTGGCTACATTTTCTTAACTTATATTGCAGTGCTAGCATATTTACTAGTAAACTTTCATGAAGTTCTTTTTCATATGAATATTCTAAGTGGCTTTAATATGAATAATTTGCAATTTCTTTGAAAAGAATAGAGAATCAAAAATCTTAAACTTAACTTCTAAATATTCTTATACATTTAGTATTAACTAGAGTTATATTACATTTTTCTTAAGTTATACTATTGTATTTAGTGGACTAAAATATGGAAATCTAGAAGTTAAAATCTTTGCCATGAGTCATATTTTTATGTAGTAAAGGAGTTACTTGAGGACAAGTAACATTTAAGTTTGGAGGATTTTGATACACAAAAAATATATGCATTTTTAGACCCATATTTTATACTCATTTTTGGTGATACTATACTTTAAGGGAAGTTATTTTTTATGTTTTATTAAAAGTTGTTGATTTTTAGGACTTGGAGCAAAAATGAAGTAAAAATGATGGAATTTGGAGTTAAATTGGAGTTTTTGAAGAACTATTTAGCACCAACGACGTTGTTTGACAGAGAGCACTGTCTAAATTAAATGGCCACTGACACCGATGGTACCAGAATTGGCAAGGATGATGCCAGTGTCGGTGCAGGCATTACTTCTAGAAGATTCGATGAATTTGGATGTCTTTTGAAGAGTTTTTGGATGCACCTATTGGAAAACCGACTCTAGGCTTTATTTAGAGCTGAAATTGATTAAAAAAGAAGTCTTCTTTGCCTCCCTTCACGCCTCTTCACACCCTTCAACCACTTTCCACTTTCTTCCAAGTCATTCCACTCCATTTCACATTTATTTCCTTTATAGTTTTGAGTTTTTGTGGTGAGTTTAAGTGTGAATTCTTTTCTAAGTGTGTTGGAGAGGGAGAANTACTTTAAGGGAAGTTATTTTTTATGTTTTATTAAAAGTTGTTGATTTTTAGGACTTGGAGCAAAAATGAAGTAAAAATGATGGAATTTGGAGTTAAATTGGAGTTTTTGAAGAACTATTTAGCACCAACGACGTTGTTTGACAGAGAGCACTGTCTAAATTAAATGGCCACTGACACCGATGGTACCAGAATTGGCAAGGATGATGCCAGTGTCGGTGCAGGCATTACTTCTAGAAGATTCGATGAATTTGGATGTCTTTTGAAGAGTTTTTGGATGCACCTATTGGAAAACCGACTCTAGGCTTTATTTAGAGCTGAAATTGATTAAAAAAGAAGTCTTCTTTGCCTCCCTTCACGCCTCTTCACACCCTTCAACCACTTTCCACTTTCTTCCAAGTCATTCCACTCCATTTCACATTTATTTCCTTTATAGTTTTGAGTTTTTGTGGTGAGTTTAAGTGTGAATTCTTTTCTAAGTGTGTTGGAGAGGGAGAAAAGTGAGAGATTTCTTCTTCCTACATTTCCTAAGAGAGGTTACAAGGGATTTGCTTTGAGAAAGAGTTTCAGATAAGTGTTTTTTATTTATTATTGTTTTATGAACTTTCTTTTATATATGAAATTTGTGTTTTGTTGTATCTTTCTCATAATGTCTTATTAGTTTCCTTTATCTTTCTCTCTACTCTGAGATATGGTGAAATGAAGAGATAATTTGGATGTGCGAATGTTAAAATATAAAATAACTTGTGATGGTTTTTCAACTTCGTTCTTAATTTACTTTTCGCTATGGATCAGCCCTTTTAATAGATTGAATTACCATCACAATATGGGTACAAACACTATTGGTTTTTCAACTTCGTTATTAATGGATTAATTAAAATATAAAATAACTTTGAGATATGGGTACAAACAGTATTCGCTATGGGTTTCTTATGATTAGATCTCTAGAACGAGTCATAGAGTATTTTCATTCTCTAGGCACTGTATGATTCTCATTCTAATATTCTTATGAACAACAACAACTAGTACTACAAGCCTTTATCCCACTAAGTGAGGTTGAGTGTATGAATCCTTTTTCTCCATTGTGTCCTATTGAGTGTCATATTCTCATTTAATTCTAATAGTTTATGATAATTTTTTTTATAAAATATGCCCAAATCATTTTAGGTATATCTCTACCTCTCTTAACATAAGTTGAATCTAAAACATCTACTCTCCTAAATGGATCATCACATGGGTGATTTTTAATGTAACAAAACCATCTAAGATAACTATCTCTAATCTTTTCCACCACTTAAGCTACACCAACCATATCAAAGATATATTAATTTCACATTTTTTTCTTCAAGTATCAAGGCAATCATTCAACTAAGAATTCTCATCTTAGCAATATTTAACTTTATTTTATCCTTCACTTTTAAAGGCCAACATTCCGCATCATATAGCATTGCAGGTATATCCATCATCTTATAAATATTTCCCTTAAGTCTAATAGGTACTTTTCTATCATTAAATAGGCCCGATGCATTCCTCCACTTCAATAAACCAACTGCTAACATCCCCATCTACTTCACCATCTTGTTGAGCAATAGATCTACCAGAGATATCTACAACAATCATTTTATTACTCTTATAAATATTAATTTTCTAACTCTATTATTATTTCCTCTCTCTTTTTTACATGTATAGGTTGAATTATGAAACTCTTTATATCATCTAAAGTAACACTAGTAGATTTTTATGGTACTAAATTTTCTTTGTTAAAAACACAAAATGATTTGACTACTATTGATATCATAAGAAAAAAAACTTAATTTGTTTTGGCATCGAATTCTTAAGTTAGATAATTATTTATTCAATATAAATAATTTCCATCCAATTATTTGTAAATTAGAGAGATTTAGGCTTAGCCCTTTTAATAGATTGTATGGAAATTTATTCATATTATATCTCAAATTTACTCCATTCAACACATAGCGAATAGTATTTACTGCTACAACATAAAAATATTTAGGAAGCCTATATTCATTTAAAATTGATCTGGTAACTTCTATACATGCCTGTTATATTTTGGTGACCAAGGAAAAAGAAAATATGTTTACTACTAGTATTTATATAAAATATTATTTCAAACTTCTCATTTTTAAATTCTTCATTGTGATAACTATAGATATTTATAATTTTGAATCCAATTTTATTTTATACTCATAAATCAAATATTTAAATTTACTAATTGATTCACTTTTATGGCTTAGGAATGTCATTCATGTAATTCATGTGAATTTATCTATAATAATAAATTCATAAAATTTTTGTCCTAAGCTAGTTGTGGTGATAGGTAGAAAATGATCAATGTGTAAACTCTTAGATGGATTATAAGTGACTAAATCCTTAGATCAACGGAAGGATGATTTCTCCTATTTTCTAAGCTAACAAGCATCACATATCTGGTCATTTATAAATTCACATATTGGCTTCTCTCTAACTAAATTTAATTGTGATTTTTCTAAGGATATTCATACTAGTTTCCTATAACATAGCCAAGACTCAAATAAAGTGATATTATGGCATTAAAATGTTTTGAATCTTCCAACTTTTTTTAATTCAAGAAATATAGATGCTACTATTATGTATAGCCTCAAAATAGTTTTACCATTTAAATTCAATAGGCATTTATAGAATATAAATTTAATATCAAAGCTTTTATCACATTTTTAAATAATAATTAGCCAATTACATTATGCATAGTATTATCACCAAGAATCACTTTTTTCATGTTTTCAATTCTAATGCTAAGAATTTAATTTTATTTATAGTCATGTTCTTAGAGCAATTGCTATCCAAATATCACATGATTTCACCTTTTCGTGTATGTGGCATACCTACACATGAAACTTATTAGTAATTTTGGTAAGCAATACCATATGTGGTCCCCTCAAAAATGTTGTTGTATTTTAATATTTTTTATTATAATTTCAATTGTGTGTTCATGTGAGATTTATGGACGAATAACAACACAATATGTTTAACTATTCAACATGAATTAATCATAATGCTATAAAATGCATGAAAAATTCTATGAGATCTAAACATTATCAATGAAGTAGCTTACCAAGTGAGAAGAGGAAGAGAGAAAATGTGATTGTCGGTTGTTTGCCCACCAGGTGAAATTACAACTTATCTTGGTGGATTTCCTTACAAAAAATAAACTAAAAAAAATTAATAAGGAATAATGTCATGTAATTAAGCTAATGTGAGAAAGGGCTTTGAAGAGAAATTAATTTCATAAAACTAATTTAGCTTGCATTATAATAAATTTTAAGTTCATTGAGCTCATGGGATATGTAAAGGTGGGGAAAACATGTCCAAATAAACATGGGATAGTTTGAAAAATAGAGAGAGCTTATGTTTGTAATTGAATTTGAAATGTAGTATGATATCAAATGAGAAAAAAATTCAATTTGTAATGTATAATTTAAATAATCAAATTGATTTGATTAAATCAATCCAATATCATTATGGGTGAGCTAATTAATTTCAAAGCAAAGACATAAAGTTTGGAATGCTTTTAATGTATAGATTAAAGTTCAAAATAACCTAAATGTAGAAAATAACATAAGAAACTAAATTAAACTTTAAACTAATAAACCTAAAAATAAATTATAGCACATTAAAAAATACAAATTAAATCAAACAACTGCTTGGCATAAATAATAATTAAAATATAGTACTAAAGTTAGCAGGCAAATAAAATCAAATCAAGTTGATCAGTCATATATAGTGGGTAGCTAAACCTTTCTTAAAATACAACATAGGATAAAGAATGTGTTAAATTAATTGTTTTCAAGATATGAATAATTTGAATTAAAATAGTTTTAATTTTAAATTCAAAAATAGATATATTTGATAAAATTATAAAATTACAATAAATACTTTTCGAAAATATATTTATGAGAT
>JXCR01056283.1:310823-406069 GCA_002079205.1 Phalaenopsis hybrid cultivar | reverse complement strand
CTTCAATTTAGCTTCTAAATTTTTAAATACTCTAATTTTTATTTTCGAATTAAGTGTTCAATTTTCTTGGTATAAGTGAAGAAATAATTTTCAGCTAATCTTATGCTTCTGAATTCAAAATATTTATATTAACAATAGTTTCTAAATTCAAAACACAGTGAGAATGGAAGACATGAAGGAATTAAATAGCAAGATATTTCAAATCGGCAATCTACCAAGACTACCATGTGAGCATTTTATGAAAATGATTGCGGGGCCATCAGCAGTCCTATGAAATTTTTTGCATGGCAAAAAAGTTGAAAAGTCTATCTTTTAAATTTATTCTTAAGGCTATGTCCTAAACAATCTACATTTGCATATATACCTTTGTAATTTCGTCATAATAAAATGAGTGCGTTATAGTCTGTACATATATACCTGAACAAAACAATCGTGGAAGTGAAGACGAAGCAGCGAAGCCCCCATTCTCTGCTCTTTGGCTACGGCAGCATTAACCGCTGCTTTGATAATTAAGAGAGCGTCTGGACATGAGGTGTCATAGAACGTTGGGGATAGCTGAGAATATGATATTGTCGAAAATAGGAAAAACAAGGAGAAGGCCAAATGTGAATTGAGAGAGTAAGAAGCCATCTGCTAAAATGCGTTCTGGCTATAGCTTGCTTTCGATTGATGTGAGAGAAGGAAGGTCCCGTTGTGCTGTATTTATAGGGCACACGACCCTACTTCATAATATATAACAATGCTTCTATAGTCTCACAAGCTACAATAAACTAATGAGAGAGAGAAATAGAGCGATAGTTTTGTTTATTACAAATGTGTATCTTGTCTGTTGAAAAGAACTTCACCTGCCCAGAAATTATCTTGTTTAAAAAGAGGACATGACTGATTCATAACCCTAAATATGTATATTTTCTCTGGTAAGATCTGTGATAATCAAGGCTTTTAACAAGTTGAGCTTAAGATAATCCTACCAAGAGCCTGAACTGTTCCGTCATCGAGAGAAGATTTTTTTTCCCGGGGAAGATCTGTGTGGACCTAACAGAAGATAGCATCCATTTCAATGACCCTAATTCTTCCATTAGTTTCGAAGACCTTTGTTTTAAATTACAGGGATATGTCAAACCTTATTGATTTACCAAATGAAAAGGTCTTCAGAATGATTTGTTAAGGGCGTAGCTAGGCCTAGTACAGGTAGGATGTGAATTTGTATGGGTTGATATTCGTAGAAATTAAATGTTGATGAGTGAATACATATATACATATTGCACGAACATTTTATATAGTGGAAATAACTATGTATGGTTGAATCAGAAATTATTTGTGAATAACAACCAAGGAATAGAACATAAGTAGGGAAAATAGAGAGATGGACAACAAAGAATAGTGTTCAATAGTATGAATTCTTCAAAAAATCTTTACTTCATTTATAGACGAGGTAGTGCAATAATAATATATATTTCTGGTATTTTACAATCATGGGCTTATCATCCGACTGCCTATAGCTCGACCGGTTAAACATTGTTAATTCAGATCANAAATGAAAAGGTCTTCAGAATGATTTGTTAAGGGCGTAGCTAGGCCTAGTACAGGTAGGATGTGAATTTGTAAGGGTTGATATTCGTAGAGATTAAATGTTGATGAGTGAATACATATATACATATTGCATGAACATTTTATATAGTAGAAATAAATATGTATGGTTGAATCAGAGATTATTTGTGAATAACAACTAAGGAATAGAACATAAGTAGGGAAAATAGAGAGATGAACAACAAAGAATAGTGTTCAATAGTATGGATTCTTCAAAAAATCTTTACTTCATTTATAGACGAGGTGGTACAATAATAATATTTATTTCTAGTATTTTACAATCATGGGCTTATCATCCGACTGCCTTTAGCTCGACCGGTTAAACATTGTTAACTCGGATCGATGGGGTCAGCTCGGTTGGTTGAGCTTAGTTGGCAGGGTACGATTGCATGACCTAGCCTAAATTACTATTTGTTGCTCAATGAGGAGTCTTTGGTTCTTCGTTGTGTTGTTGGAGATATTTTATAGAAGTGGCTCATTCGTTGGGCTGGCACTACTACGAGATAGGCTATTGTATTGAATTGTTTTTCATGCAGCGGATGACTCAGATGCTCTCTTGTCTTCTTTTTTATCGGATTGCTTATACTTGAATCACTTGGTCATCTTATTGTTCGCCATTAGGTTCGGTCAAGTTGGCGAAATTGGCTTGGCTTGTTTGGTTGGGTGGACCTTATGACGACCCTAGCAACGACCAACACTTTAAAAATAATTTAATTTAACACACAATCTGTCAAATTTCCTACACAAGTGCACGTATCACTTTGTAATATACGACTCTACTTGAGTCTGAAATGTCGATCCCATAGGAAAGGTGGTAGACNGGCTTGTTTGGTTGGGTGGACCTTATGACGACCCTAGCAACGACCAACACTTTAAAAATAATTTAATTTAACGCACAATCTGTCAAATTTCCTACACAAGTGCACGTATCGCTTTGTAATATAGGACTCTACTTGAGTCTGAAATGTCGATCCCATATGAAAGGTGGTAGAGGCTTCGTAGTAACAACAACCTAAGGGTGAATTCTAGCGTACTACTTTTAGGTCCTAGTTTGGAAGATCACTAAATATGGTTTTTCTAACAAGTACTTCTAAGTATATTTCTACTTCTAATTTAAACTTGCTTAGATCAATTAAACAACTCAAATTCAAGATTGATAAAGGTACTTCTCTATTGTGATTTACTAAGCAGATTGTAGATGTTAATACTAAGAATTGTGGTGTGGTGGTGACAATAGGAACATGAGACTCTTTTACCCTCTTTCAAGTGCATAAATAAGTATGATTCAAATTTAGGTACTTATTTATGTCTATCACTCGTGAAACTCCTAATCTAAACTATAGTGGTGCACATCTCCNTTGGAAGATCACTAAATATGGTTTTTCTAACAAGTACTTCTAAGTATATTTCTACTTCTAATTTAAACTTGCCTAGATCAATTAAACAACTCAAATTCAAGATTGATAAAGGTACTTCTCTCTTGTGATTTACTAGGCAGATTGTAGATGTTAATACTAAGAATTGTGATGTGGTGGTGACAATAGGAACATGAGACTCTTTTACCCTCTTTCAAGTGCATAAATAAGTATGATTCAAATTTACGTACTTATTTCTGTCTATCACTCGTGAAACTCCTAATCCAAACTATAGTGGTGCACATCTCTCTAAGTTGCATTACCTCCTGACTCATCTTTCATAGCCATTCACACAATTGAAATATTCTATGTTGTTTCGCCACTTCTCTTTTGAATCCTAATGAGTCCAAAAATTTTAACAAGTTATATGGTCAGTACAACTTGCAAATTAAGTCATATGAAAATAAAGCTCAATTCAAAGCATTCACAACCCTAAAAATCTAACCTATCTATAACAAGAGAAAACTATAAGAAATCTGCTCACTACACATGATAAACACCAAAGAGAACTTCACTCAATCCAAGAAAATTAACCAAATATGTGTTTACAACAATTATCTAATAAGATTACACACGATACTTAGTATTTTCCCTCTGAAAAGAAAAGCAAATTCCACCAGACAATGTTTTCTACAGTGCTACACAAGATGTTGTCGTAAAACCTTTACAGATTCACTCAAATTCCCCTCTTAAATCTCTCTAGAACAAGAATTCCTACTCCCACCTACTANCCTCTGAAAAGAAAAGCAAATTCCACCAGACAATGTTTTCTACAGTGCTACACAAGATGTTGTCGTAAAACCCTTACAGATTCACTCAAATTCTCCTCTTAAATCTCTCTAGAACAAGAATTCCTACTCCCACCTACTGTCCTTGAAGAATTCCAAAACTTGGAACTTCTTCCCCACTTTTAATATTGCCAAAAATTCCGAGTCTGAAGCGTCAACACCTGTAAAATAAATTCTAGAGTTGTGCAGAAAGTAACTGTCTGAACTGCAACACCAAATCGCCCAATTTGCGGCGCCTGAGCATTGTGCTCTTTGTCTGCTCCAAAAGCTTAGGCACCTAGGTGCCTTGAACCTGACACTAAGGTGTTGCACTGCAACACTTTGGCACCAAAAAGTGGGTACCTAGGCACTAGACCACAATCAACGCCTTTGCTCCATTTGATTCTGTTTCGCTTTNAAATCGCCCAATTTGCGGCGCCTGAGCATTGTGCTCTTTGTCTGCTCCAAAAGCTTAGGCACCTAGGTGCCTAGAACCTGACACTAAGGTGTTGCACTGCAACACTTTGGCACCAAAAAGTGGGTACCTAGGCGCTAGACCACAATCAACGCCTTTGCTCCATTTGATTCTGTTTCGCTTCGATTCTGTCTAAATTCGTTCAAATGCTCCTACATGTTACACCTACATCATAAACATACAAATTACTTCCATTAAAATGCATTTTCTTAAAAAAACATGTACAAAATAAAGAAAAAAATTAAGTATATCCAAAGACATGTCAACTTATTATCTCATTGCAGTAGATTTTTCTTCATTGTACACATCTCTTCTTGATCAGTAGATTTCTTAAAGATTTGTGTAGACATAGTTTTTATTTCTTATTTAGTTTTCTAGTTCTCTTATTCTATTGAAAGCGATGCACGATAAGAATAAGAAATTTTAATGTCAAAGTATATAACATTCAATTTTAATTAATGATTTAATGATTCAACTCTTTTGATTTCGGCACCTTTGATTATTATAGATTGAGTATGATGCCCCTTCTCATTTCTAGTTACTTTGTGTTATATGTTATTAGATTCGGTTAGCCATAGTGTTTAAGGTACTACGATGGATAAATTGTTGAAGTCTCAACTTGACATTCCCACCAAAAGCATGAATCATTATGTCATTGAGAAACCAAAAGGATGGGACAGTTTAAAGGGTGAGAAGAGGAAGAAGACATTTATGAAGAGGAAAATGGTTGCGCTCTTATTACTGGATCAGGAAGGATTGTCTAATTCAATCTTCAACACACTATGGAGGACTGTTCAATCAACCGACCAAAATCTTAATATGACCACTAAACCATCCTCCATAGAACAAAACCATCTGATTGACTATAAGGTAAGATTTCATTTTTTCAATAAGGTTTTCTATAATTTAATGTTATATCGTAACTATTTTTTTTATGAAAAGACTATGGAGATTGAACAAGAGCCTTCCACCACCANAAGATACCCAAATTACCCAAAACCACCCAAAAATGCCAAATTTACCAAAACACCCCCAAAATTGCCANGACACCCCAATTCTATCATAAATATCCACCTTTGCCTTTTGGCCCCAAATCCACCCAAATTACCTAAGTGCCTTTGAAACCCTAAATTTGGTCAAAATACTCAAATTCACCCAAAATATCCAAAGTTGTACAAAAATCAATTTNGACACCCCAATTCTATCATAAATATCCACCTTTGCCTTTTGGCCCCAAATCCACCCAAATTACCTAAGTGCCCTTGAAACCCTAAATTTGGTCAAAATACTCAAATTCACCCAAAATATCCAAAGTTGTTCAAAAATCAANAAGATACTCAAATTACCCAAAACCACCCAAAAATGCCAAATTTACCAAAACACCCCCAAAATTGCCAAAAAACAAAAATACCCTTGGACCCCAAACTTTCCCAAAGACTCCAAAATTACTTAAAATATTTCTAAAACCAATTTGAACCCTCCAATTGAACCCAATTTGACCATTTTGACCAAAACCCCCATATTGCTCTTAAAGGCCCAACTTTCCCAAATTCATCTCAAATGTCCATCAATTTGGCCCAAATTTCTCTCAATTTCAATTCTATACTGAATTTCACCTTTTATATGACCAACCTAAACTAAATCTAAGCTTAATTGGCCCATGCTTTGAGCCCAATTTTGATCTAAGTCAAACACCCAATTTTGGCCCTTTTACTTAATCCCACCAAATTGAACCTCATAGTCTACTCAATTTGCCATAATTTATGTTAAAAACTCTTTATAAAAATCCTACACATCAAACTTGGNCCCCCATATTGCTCTTAAAGGCCCAACTTTCCCAAATTCATCTCAAATGTCCATCAATTTGGCCCAAATTTCCCTCAATTTCAATTCTAAACTCAATTTCACCTTTTATATGACCAACCTAAACGAAATCTAAGCTTAATTGGCCCATGCTTTGAGCCCAATTTTGATCTAAGTCAAACACCCAATTTTGGCCCTTTTACTTAATCCCACCAAATTGAACCTCATAGTCTACTCAATTTGCCATAATTTATGTTAAAAACTCTTTATAAAAATCCTACACATCAAACTTGGCCTTAAATTTGCCTTGGTGAAGCCTCAATTGCATTCAATTTTAACCCAAGTCCAAAAATCCCCAAATTTGCCCTAAATTGGCTGTCCCCAAATTCCACCAAATTGACTGCCCTAACCCCAAAATTGACACCCAATTTATGTGGAAAACTCTTCATGATATTCCTATAGACAATTTTCAACAAACTTAGCCAACCATAGCCTGACCTAGACCCAAGTCTAGCGCAACATGCCCAAATTGACCAAAATTCCAAAATCCTTCAAATTGAACCCCAATTCAACTCAAAATCATTTTAAACCTTCACGAAATCTTTATTGCAATTATCTATAAAATTTTGATCAATTAATTGGGCTCAAAGTCATGGCTAGACTAAACCAAACCCAACCTTTGGCCATTTATACCCACATTGAACCCATGCACCAAAATTGACCTTGCCATGTCAAATTAACCAAGGAAAGACTTCTACAGCCAACTTTTGGGTCCTAGTAACCAAGCTAGACCCACTTAACCCACCCTAGATGAGCCATGGACCAAAGGTCCCCTAAATCAAGGGATTTGTTTCCTAAATTGCTTAAGCCAAAGATATCTTTGCTAAAACCTATCACCAGCCCAAATTAATTATTGTGACAGATTCCTCTGAGGTTCTTGAGCCACCTAAGCGCCTCCCCTACCATTGCTGGCCGGCCTAGTTGTTGGAGCACCTCAAAACTGAGAGCCACCATACTTAAATCCTCACCCAATTGACCCACCTGAGCTGTCCCACTCCCATTGGCCAATTGCGCCTCTTATCTCACCACCTCAGCAAGTTTTTGCTCCCAAAGCTAGGCCTTGAGCTCCCCTCTCTAGCCATGGCTATAAAATGGCCTCTTCACGCCAAAATTGGGTGCTAAAATTTTCTTAAGGAGACCCTGACTAATTGCTCCCATAGTGCAACCTAACCACTTCCCTACCCTAATTTCCCTTGCCGGAGCTCAATTTCAGAGCTCAAATCCTTGTCGGAAATAGGTCACTCTCCACCACAACTCCACAATGAACCAAAATCAAATTAAAGTTGCCNTCTAGCCATGGCTATAAAATGGCCTCTTCACGCCAAAATTGGGTGCTAAAATTTTCTTAAGGAGACCCTGACCAATTGCTCCCATAGTGCAACCTAACCACTTCCCTACCCTAATATCCCTTGCCGGAGCTCAATTTTAGAGCTCAAATCCTTGTCGGAAATAGGTCACTCTCCACCACAACTCCACAATGAACCAAAATCAAATTAAAGTTTCCCAAACCTTCACCACAGTGAGAGAAGAAGAAGCCCCATCAAAGCCCCCTCATAGAGAGCCTCTACCCTAAACATTAATCAACACTCAAATTTGGTCTTGATGGAATTTGGGTCTAGACATTTCACCATAGCAAGAGGTTCAATCCCTAGCCTCCTTATACCTCCACGAACGTGCTAAGAAACTCTGATTGAAGCTTTCCTTCTCAGAGAAAAGGTATAAACCTCCTCACTGTCCCGAGCTTGTTTTGATTCTACACTTTCATAGATCCAATTTCATGCCATGTTAGCTTTATAGATAGCTTCATCTAGGCTAGATGAGTCTTTAGAAAAAAACCAGAGTAGATTTGGTTAAGTGTAGCTCGAGTTCTTAAGCTTAGAAGGTGGACAACTCTCGACAAGAACCAGATGGGGACGAAGATTCACGGTCGTTGGATGGCGCGTGTATCAAATGGACGAGTGAGATGAAGCCGGACAACGCTTCGGTACATAAAGATCAAGCCCAGTCAATGCTGAGTCGGAAGGTGACGTCCNTGTCCCGAGCTTGTTTTGATTCTACACTTTCATAGATCCAATTTCATGCCATGTTAGCTTTATAGATAGCTTTATCTAGGCTAGATGAGTCTTTAGAAAAAAAACCAGAGTAGATTTGGTTAAGTGTAGCTCGAGTTCTTAAGCTTAAGTGGTGGACAACTCTCGACAAGAACCAAATGGGGACGAAGATTCACGGTCGTTGGATGGCGCGTGTATCAAATGGATGAGTGAGATGAAGCCGGACAACGCTTTGGTACATAAAGATCAAGCCCAGTCAATGCTGAGTCGGAAGGTGACGTCCATTCAGAGCGCGCCACGCAAGCCTTCGGAGCCGTCGCATGATGTCGTGGCGCCACGTGGTTTAAGTAGGAAAATAGGATTTAATTAATTCAGAAAATAGCCCCTAACTTCAAAAATCCATATCTTGGTGTAAAAAAATTAGAAAAATAAAAGAAAAATATCCTAATGCTCAGTGGACATAGGAGAACCATATCTTGGTGTTGAAATAGATTGAGGTTTATTTGATGCATATTTTTTTTAATTAAGTAAATACTACTTTAAGTATTTTGATTCTCCATGCATTCAAATGTTTCACCATGACATGCTATTTGGGTCATTTGTAACCTTNTAGATTGAGGTTTATTTGATGCATATTTTTTTTAATTAAGTAAATACTACTTTAAGTATTTTGATTCTCCATACATTCAAATGTTTCACCATGACATGCTATTTGGGTCATTTGTAACCTCTGTCATGGGGGATCTTCCCTGATTTTTCCAAAGTCAGAGGAGACCCCTATGGGGAGATATGTATTTTTCAAGTTTATGTCTATTATTTACATAAATTAATCATAGTAATTAGCATGTTGCTTAGAAAAATCCAAAAAAATTTTGGTAGGTTCACTTGACCAGAGAACCCTAGGAAAATTTGTCATGAGCTAAGTCATTAAGAGCACACATAATTTTCACAAAATCCTAAAACACAAAGGAAATTAATTTGGGAAAAATAAAAATTTAAATGACTTGATTTAATTCTCCATTATAATTTAAAGTTCAGAGGACTTCCCATAAAAAATTCAAAACATTTGGCTTTCATTTGATATTCTAAATTAATTTTCCAAGTTAAAGGCANATGACTTGATTTAATTCTCCATTATAATTTAAAGTTCAGAGGACTTCCCATAAAAAATTCAAAACATTTGGCGTTCATTTGATATTCTAAATTAATTTTCTAAGTTAAAGGCCTCTTTTAACACTTAAAATAATCATAATAATTATAATATAACTCAAAAAATTATAAAATTAGTTTTAGAGAGTTCTCTGTGATCAGAGGAATTTTCTAAAAATAAAATTGTAATTAAAGTAAAAATTTCATTTTTAAGCATATTTTATATATTTAAATAATGAAAATTACAAAATTAATAAAATTCATGGAAATCTTCTAAATTGTTTCCTAAGCCATTAGGAGCAATTGAAATATTATTTTTCCTAATTTTCTAAGTGAAGATATTGAATTTTAAAGCTCAAAAATAATTTTTAAAAGCTAAAAATGGATTTTCCTTAATTTCTCACTAAAATAATTCTAATAATTCAAAGAAAACTAGAAAATGTAAAATTTATTTCTCTAGGTTACTTGACTTTGTAGAGATTTAATAAAAATATAAAACTTAATTTTTCACATTTAGAATATTTTATAATTAATTAATACTCCAGAAATTAAAATAATTCTAGTAAATAAAATAAAACTCTAAAAATCATTATATTTGGTTGAAGTGGTTCTTTGGTTATGTTCTACCTCTAGTAAAAATTTCAATGATTAGGCTTTTTNAAAACTCTAAAAATCATTATATTTGGTTGAAGTGGTTCTTTGGTTATGTTCTACCTCTAGTAAAAATTTCAAGTGATTAGGCTTTTTCTTGGTCAAGTTATTGAATTTTCTTTGAAAAATCAT
Organism: Phalaenopsis hybrid cultivar; assembly: GCA_002079205.1. Classification (NCBI taxonomy): domain Eukaryota; kingdom Viridiplantae; phylum Streptophyta; class Magnoliopsida; order Asparagales; family Orchidaceae; genus Phalaenopsis; species Phalaenopsis hybrid cultivar. Next base: position 395,976 of record JXCR01056283.1, on the reverse strand, counting down.
ATTTTTTGCATGTAAATAATTATATAAATTAAATTAAATTTTTAAAAATCACATTTTCTCTTCTGATGTCTTAAGTGACCCGTGATTGAGGTAAGATAAAAATTTCAAAGTCATTTAAATTAAAATTGATGAATTATGAAGTGATAGAGCCTCACGGGCAAAGATATAATTTTAGAAATTTAGTCTTAATCAACATTTAGGTTTAATTCAAGAAGGGAAAACGGGCAATCTTTGATCTTAATTAGCACATTTAGATGATTCAAACACAAGGAATTAATTGTTAGAAATCAATCTCATTTTTCTTTATTAAAGGATAAATTTGCAATTTCCTAAATTATTAAAATTTGGAAGACTATTAAATTAAATGATCCTAGATTAAGTGGTATGATTTTGGATGTTAACAACTCACTAATTTAATACCCCTATTTTNAAAGGATAAATTTGCAATTTCCTAAATTATTAAAATTTGGAAGACTATTAAATTAAATGATCCTAGATTAAGCTGTATGATTTTGGATGTTAACAACTCACTAATTTAATACCCCTATTTGGTGTCCAAATGACATTCAAATGTTTTGATAATGAATTATTATCACTTAAAATTTAGTTTCTTTCAAAAATTACTAATATATCCACAAAGGTCTTAAGGGTNCAAATGTTTTGATAATGAATTATTATCACTTAAAATTTAGTTTCTTTCAAAAATTACTAATATATCCACAAAAGTCTTAAGGGTTTAGTAGTGACCTAGACTAAATCAAATTTTGTTAAATGAGGATTAGAAAAGTGAATGTAACTAGAAATTGAACACCTTTAAAACACTACAAGCCCAAGTTAAAACTAAAATTGGCTAAGTGTCTTAATAACATTAACTTGCCCCTTTAAGGGTTTTCACCCACATAATTCTCAAATTAAATGACAAATGATAATCACCTTACCCTTAGGGATAATTGAATCGTCAATGTTCACTAAGCATTGGAGGTATTCACAGGATGAATTATTAAGCATCATAATAAGTATAAATAAGCTCAAGACTTTTTACCAGGTGGTGAGAGGGAAGCATGGATCTGCTTCTTTCTCCTGACCTTTTGGATACCTCGGAGGTCTACTAAACTTAGTATGTTTTACTTAATAAAATCATCCTTAATCTAATTAATGAGGGCTCACCAAGATATGATTTAGGATTTGGTAGATCACCAGAACCTTATTTCCCCGTTTTACGTAAAATGCTTTTAATATATAAATACTCTTGCATGCATTTTGAGTTTCAGTTGAAGATGATTGGAAGACCATCTAGGTACGCTTTTATTGTAATTTATTTTACCTACATTTATGGTTTCCCGTACTTTATTTTCCAGCACGTTGCTGTACTTACTCACCTGCATGTATGAACAAAAACACAAACTTGCATGTTAAACAATGATGTCACCCTACATGAAAATCAAAACTGATAGGATAGCCGCAAAACTCAAAACCAAAACCAAAACTAAAATCAACCAAGTTAAAATTCACCGCCACAACATTCAAAATATAAGATAACTCAAAATTTAATAACAAACATCACAAAACCACAATTACAACTAAATTAAGACTTCTCGATCGGATGATCGGGAATCCCTCAGAGAAGGAACCTATAGTTGCTAACGAGGCTTCCCACTGTTTAAATGAAAGTATGGAGNTTAGTATTTGATTAGTTATATATTAAACTAATTTCTGATATTAGAATTTTTATTAATTTTATTAATTGATAATTATTAAATAAATAATTTCATATAAATTTATTTAATTATTGATGTTTGTCGGAAGGTTCATGGCGGTAGTAATAAATTCAGTATCCTAGCATTGAAAAAAAAACCAAGCACATATTCGGGTACGTAAAGAGAGAAGCAAGGGGACACGCCTCAAATTTTTACTGAAAAACCTTGGAATAGAGAAAAAATCACAGAACTTAGCCCAGTTACAATGATCCACTATGTAATTTTGAGCATATGAGTCCACTCTTCTTCTTCTGACTTAGGTTATATAGAGTTGCAAAGAGGATCTTTATAAATCTACAAATGTGGTTTGTCGATAATAGTCATAGTTTTGCTAGTTCTCAATAATAGTAGGTTGCAAGGGTCAAGGTCGGATGCTATGGAGACAGTTTTTTGTCGTATATGTTGTTAATGGTGGCTATAACGCCAGCTTGTCCAACATAAGTAGGTGAAATCCATGGTAGTTGTTGGTCATTTAGGATGCTGATAGTTGCTTCGAGAGCATCGGTTGACCACTGAAGTCGTAATAGAAAGTCGTAGGGGATAGGAGCCACATGGGCCGCACAATTAGTCAAATGGTTTGTTGTGGGCTAGAGTCGAAAGTTGTGAGGACAACTTAGACCATGCGGCTTGGAGTCAGGAGTTGCACGAGCTGCGAACCATCTAGGTTCTAATTGGTCATATAGGTCTTAGTGGTGAGCTGTGATGACGCCCGTAAGCTGCGAGACTCAGAGTTGGGAGCTGCTCAAGCTTTGAATCACGTAGAACGTAGTTGGTCACGTATGCTGAAGTGGTGAGTTGTAATTACATTTGTTGACCATGGGTTGAACCACGTAGATCATAGTTGGCCACATAGGCCATACTAGTGAGATGTAATGACATTTGTAGGTCGAGGGGCCCAAATTTTGGAGTTGCACAAACTATAAACCACTTAGGTCGTAGTGGTAAGCAGTGACGACACTTGTAGGTTGTACTGGTCGATGTCGAAAGCTATACGAGTTTTGAACCATGTATGTTGTAGTTACCCGGAGGAGGAGGTGGCGGCAGCGGTGGCGGTGACAACCAGAGTTGGTTGAGGGTGACTTTGCATAGAGGATGGCTATGTAGGAATCATACGAAGGCGGAGGTGTCTGCAGTCTTTTGAAGGCAGGGCAGTCAATGTCAGTCAGTGGCGGAAGTGGCTAGCGTCAACTGGAGTCAGCGGTGGCCTATGTCTGACATCGACTGGAGGTGGTATCAACCACAAATGATGACCCAAATAGGCAGCCACTAGAGTCAAATGAAGGCAGAGGGGGCAACCGGCATCCATCAAATGCGACATCGCTTAAAAGCGGCGGTGGTGGCCTGAGGCGATAGCCCAGATTTAGGAATGGTGGTGGCAAACAAAGTTATAGGAAGGCAACAACAATGACCCGTAGCAACTGCGACACAGTAGCAATGACAGTCGGAGTTGGCTGGATCTACGGTGCATGATGGTGGGCTGCAACTCCCTCTTTTGCAGACATTGTCTTCCTTATGCCCAAGGTTTAGCTTGTTCCACATGACCGGTTTAGGGCGTTATTTAGATAGTCCAAGTTGAAAAAATAAACGAAATCTAAACCACACTTGATCAGACGTTCTAGAGAGATCCACTTGATTGGACGAGATTCCATGGATATTTGATTGCCTTAATTATATCAGAATTAAGAGATATTGGACTCGTTGGATTTTTTTTGTCGAGACGCTCGATTCTACCATAAGCACGTCAATTCAAAATCCATTTGACCTTACAACTGCTTGTAAAGCTTCTAAAAATGGTTCTATTGCTAGATTTTGACTTTATTTGACTCAGATTGGACCGATTTGGTGTTGTCGGGTATGTTTTGTCGAGCTGGTCAATTTGACTATATGTTTGCTGAAATCGAAGTTTTGGATGACTTTTAATCAAAGTTTGTATATTTTTTGTTAAAAAAATTGTCTCGATATTAATATTATTTCTCGAGATTCAAACTAGATGATAAAAATTTATTGATGGTCTATTAATTNATGTACCTATTTTAGAGTATAAGCATTTTATTTATTTTATTATTTGATTGGATAATTTACTGATTGACGCTATGTTATTTTGTTAAATATTTGTGACTATATATTAAAAGTTGTGATAGCATGTGTGGTAAAGTAAAAACAGAAAATAAGAAATTTTTTTTTGCTTATGCTACAGGCTTCTGACGACTCACCGTAGGCTTTGCGACGGTTCCAAACTTATTCACAAACAAAACCAATAGCTAACCAAAGGACATTTTTACGTACGCCTAATCGACAAATAACAAACGACATAAGGTATGTCACACAATATTATCNCCATTCCTTAGAATTAAACATCAAGCCATAAGATTTCGAGGTCGTTCGCCTAGTGTGTCATAAATCCTCAATTTTTTCTTTAGGCCTTTATGTAGCTCTGCTATACAATATAAACCCTAACTCGTCTTAGANCCATTCCTTAGAATTAAACATCAAGCCATAAGATTTCGAGGTCGTTCGCCTAGTGTGTCATAAATCCTCAATCTTTTCTTTAGGCCTTTATGTAGCTCTGCTATACAATATAAACCCTAACTCGTCTTAGGATTCCGAGGTTGTCGTTCGTCACGACCTAAACCCTTACATCTTCCAGGCTATTTGTGTGATCGTTTCACACAAATGTAAGTTCTAAATTAATAAAATTAGTAGGATGAAATCCTTAAATATTTCTCCTCAAAATTGAAGTCAAATATTAAGATAGACTGGGAAGTCACCGATGTTCTCCTCTGGATCTATGACATCCCCTAGTTCTTCTTCTTTTGGATTCTACAACAAAATGTTTCAAACTTGAACCATTCCCCTTTCACACCTCTTTGTCCGATTTTATTGAAAAGTCATATCCTTTTGAACTCCTTGAAGATAATATTTTTCATTTTTATCGAGAGTTTTCTTATGTGATTTCGGTCATTTAAGATGTAATTAACTATAGAGGTTTGTCCTTATAGGAAGCTTGTCCGAACTCAGCTTAATATACACCCTATTTAATTCTTCATGTTAAATAGGGGATTTGTCGGCAAATAAAACAGTTTCGCAGACCAAACGGATATCATATATTTCTTAGTTTTTTTTATCGAGTCTCATCCTCAAGTCTTGTGTTTATTTTTTCGGGATAGAAACAAGATTTGAGGAATAGTGCTTTTTCATTTAAACTATGAAACATTTGGTGTCAGTTTGATTTCATATTTTTCTAAAACTATAAATATATATACATATATGTAAATTTAATGTCCTTCCGAAGCGGGCGACGGGATTTCGATTCCGGTGGCCGCAGCTTCCAACGGGCAACTCCAAACCCAAAATAGTGTCGGCAGTGACATATCTCATGTGAGTCATGTAATTGATGGGCTAAACTAGTTTGATATTAATATGTGTTAGCTCTAACTGAACGTAACTATTTTTGTTTGCAAGTGAGATTCCTACAGCTAAAGGAGAGTGGATCCTAGGTTTTGGGAGGTATTACAATCCGCGAGCATGATCCTGCTGATTATGACTTATAAAAGTAGGCTACTGGAGGGAAGAAGAAGGGACGACTCTACGAGCATGGGTCGCNTAAAGGAGAGTGGATCCTAGGTTTTGGGAGGTATTACAATCCGCGAGCATGATCCTGCTGATTATGACTTATGGAAGTAGGCTACTGGAGGGAAGAAGAAGGGCCGACTCTACGAGCATGGGTCGTAGAGGTTTGCTTACAACACTCACCCCTTCACTAGTGCATCTGTAGCTCTACTTCTACCACACGTGATGAGGAAATCTCTAGACGTGTTGCAGCAATTTCTAAAGAGATGGAAGCCCTCTTCTCTCAGATAAGATCGGAGCTGAAGGCCAACATGGAAGTCAAGCTAATAGCCGAGTTGGATTTCCTTCTAGCAGCAATGAGGGAGTGTAGCAAGGCAGTGGCAATATCGGAGGAGGAACAAGCAGGGGAGGACGATGAAGATGAGTATGACGAGATAGAGGAGAATGTTTAGGGGGAGAATCAATCCTTTTTTTTTAATGTTTATGTACATTTGGGCATATAATTTTTCTGAAAACAATGATGTACCTATTTTAGAGTATAAGCATTTTATTTATTTTATTATTTGATTGGATAATTTACTGATTGACGCTAAGTTATTTTGTTAAATATTTGTGACTATATATTAAATGTTGTGATAGCATGTGTGGTAAAGTAAAAACAAAAAATAAGAAAATTTTTTTTGCTTATGCTACAGGCTTCTGACGACTCACCGTAGGCTTTGCGACGGTTCCAAACTTATTCGCAAACAAAACCAATAGCTAACCAAAGGACATTTTTACCTACGCCTAATCGACAAATAACAAACGACATAAGGTATGTCACACAATATTATTTCGTTAATTAACCCGTCGGCTAAAAGAATGACACATAAACGACGCTTAACTGATGGTTTTACTTGCATAAAAAAAAACCAACAAACATGACACTTTTCCGACATTAACCTGTGAGTTATAAAAAATGACATATAAACGACGCATAACCGATGGTTTTTCCTACTTAACATAATGGATGGGTGCGACACTTTTCTGACGTATATGTTATCACTATTATCGACGAAGGAACCATCAGTTATACGAACTGACAATTACAAATGATTCAAATTTTTTCAAAAAAAGCTATGACATTAAATAATCAGATAACAATTTGTTTATTTTTACGGTCGAAATATCATGATTCAAATTTTCTCAAAAAAAAGCTATGACATTAAATAATCAGATAACAGTCTGTTTATTTTTACGGTCGAAATATCAATCGATTTTGGAATTACTGACAAATGTTTTATCTATGAGTTCAAAACCGTTGGTAACACGAAACACGACTGTTGTTCTTATCATAACCACAGATTGTGGCCATAAAAAAAAAAAAAGCTAAATTTCTGTTGTGATATTTTACAAAAATAATTTTGGATTTACTAGAACTTTCATAAAAAATAAAACTCATTATCAATCCCTTCTCCTTATATTTGTTTTGACCACAAAATGTAATTTATTAATAAGAAAAGACATTTAATTATTAAAAAATATGCTTAATATCCNCATAAAAATTAAAACTCATTATCAATCCCTTCTCCTTATATTTGTTTTGACCACAAAATGTAATTTATTAATCAGAAAAAATATTTAATTATTAAGAAATATGCTTAATATCCAAAAAAAATGAATAAAAAAGTGCATCAAAAGTGAACAAAAAAATTTTGTACTAAATCATGGTGGACAAATTTGAAGTGGATGAATTTCAAGATCAAATTTTTGACATTAAATTTAATTTTTTTCATTAATCAAATTGTTTGAGAAGTAAATTATCCTTTACAATAAACTTTAAAAAAGCTANTTTTGTACTAAATCATGGTGGACAAATTTGAAGTGGATGAATTTCAAGATCAAATTTTTGACATTAAATTTATTTTTTTTCATTAATCAAATTGTTTGAGAAGTAAATTATCCTTTACAATAAATTTTAAAAAAGATCTTTATTTGATAAATCTGTCACCAAAACCTAATCTTCGAAACACCCATATTGCCAAAGGTGAATGTTCATGATGTTAACATCAAACAAAATTAAGCCAAATGAAAATAATGAATCTAAATTTTAATAAACTTTGTTATTGTGATTTTTAACTCTAAAGAAATATTGTAATTTCTTAAAACATGTTATACCTTAGGAGGAAGACAATACCAACCTTTGATCTGGTGGCGATGACATTAGCACAACAGTTTGAAGACGAAGGCTTGCCAAATAATAAGATATTAATGATTGAGTGGGTGGGAAGGAGAAAAGGAGAAAGGGAGTGAGCTCACATCAGAGAGAGAGAGGGAGAGAGAGTTAATGAGGATGATAGCAAAAAGAAGGGAAGATCGAGGGAGAAGACTTCAAATATTTTGTGCTGTAATTCATGATAATCAGGGGATTATTAATGATTTTTCATCAAAGATTTTTATGACNCCAACCTTTGATCTGGTGGCGATGACATTAGCACAACAGTGTGAAGATGAAGGCTTGCCAAATAATAAGATATTAAGGATTGAGTGGGTGGGAAGGAGAGAAGGAGAAAGGGAGTGAGCTCACATCAGAGAGAGAGAGAGAGAGAGTTGATGAGGATGATAGCAAAAAGAGGGGGAGAACGAGGGAGAAGACTTCAAAAATTGTAGATCATGGCAGACTGCGAGCGAGGGCAAGGATTTATGCTCGGAATAAAAAAGAGAGAAGATTTATGATCAAATATTTTGTGTTGTAATTCATGATAATCAGGGGATTATTAATGATTTTTCATCACAGACTTTTATGATGTAAATTCTATTGATATCTATTTAAAATTAATCACAATGTTAATGATGGAAAATCAATTAAAAAGCAATAGCAAAAATTGTCTTAATTTTTTCTTATAGCGTCTACCAAAAATAAGTTTAAAATCTCATTAACATTAACNATGACGTAAATTCTATTGATATCTATTTAAAATTAATCACAATGTTAATGATGGAAAATCAATTAAAAAGCAGTAGAAAAAATTGCCTTAATTTTTTCTTATAGTGTCTACCAAAAATAAGTGTAAAATCTCATTAAGGGTGACTAACCAAGTGACATTAAGGGGTTGTTTGGCTGTAAGTAGAATTCAGTTTAAATAGGTTTTAGTAAATTATGTAAATTCATATTTATCAAATATTTATGTGGTTAAATATTAATAGCTACTTGGTATGTCTGTAAGTAAATCATGAAAAACTTTTGATAAGTTTTAGTAAGCTTTAAAGAGATTTAGATGGTAAGAAGCTTAAGAACATGGTTATGACAAAAACATTTAAGAAATAACCCATCAGAAACTGCTATATGATTCATAAATATCTCTAAAAATGCACAAATATAATATTAAATATTAATTATTTAATATAGTCAAATTAAATTTAATTTAATTTTAATATGAATAATTTTATTTATTAAAGTAATTAATAAANATTTAGATGGTAAGAAGCTTAAGAACATGGTTATGACAAAAAACATTTAAGAAATAACCCATCAGAAACTGCTATATGATTCATAAATATCTCTAAAAATGCACAAATATAATATTAAATATTAATTATTTAATATTAAGTCAAATTAAATTTAATTAAATTTTTTATGAATAATTATATTTATTAATTATTATTTATTTGTTAAAATAATTAATAATTAATAATAATTTTATTAATCTAATTATAGTAAAAAAATTATCATTCATTAATTAGTATTTGATTAGTTATATATTAAACTAATTACTGATATTATAATTTTTATTAATTTAATTAATTGATAATTATTAATTAAATAATTTCATATAAATTTATTTAATTATTGATGTGTGTCGGAAGGTCCATGGCGGTAGTAATAGATTAGATATCTTAGCATTGAAAAAGAAACCAAGCACATACTCGGGTACGTAAAGAGAGAAACAAGCGGACACACCTTGAATTTTTACTGAAAAAACCTTGGAATAGGGAAAAAATCACAGAATTTAGCCCAGTTACAATGATCAACCATGTAATTTTGAGTATATGAGTCCACCCTTTTTCTGACTTAGGTTATGTAGAGTTACAAAGAGGATCTTTATAAATTTATAAATGTGGTTTGTCGATAATAGTCATAGTTTTGCTAGTTCTCAATAATAGTAGGTTGCAAGGGTCATGGTCGGATGCTATGAGATAGTTTTCTGTCGTAAATGTTGTTAATGGTGGCTGTAATGCCAGCTTGTCCATTAGAAGTAGGTGAAATCCATGGTAGTTTTTGGTCATTTAGGATGCTGATAGTTGCTTCAAGAACGTCGGTTGGCCACTAAAGTCGTAATAGAAAGTCGTAGGGGAGAGGAGCCACATGGGCCGCACAGTTAGTCACATGGTTAGTTGTGGGCTGGAGTTGAAAGTTGTGAGGACAATTTTGACCATGCGGCTTGGAGTCACGAGTTGCACGAGCTGTGAACCATGTAGTCCTAATTGGTCATATAAGCCTTAGTGGTGAGCTGTGATGACGTCCGTACGCTGCGAGACTCAGAGTTGGGAGCTGCACAAGCTTTGAATCACGTAGGACGTAGTTGGTTACGTACGTTGAAGTAGTGAATTGTAATGACATCTGTTGGTCATGGGGTGAACCACGTAGATCATAGTTGGCCACATAGGCCATGCTGGTGAGATGTAATAACATTTGTAGGCCGAGGGGCCCAAATTTGGGAGTTGCACAAACTATAAGCCACGTAGGTCGTAGTGGTGAGCAGTGATGACACTTGTAGGTTGTAGTGGTCGATATCGAAAGCTACACGAGTTTTGAACCATGTAGGTTGTAGTTACCCGAAGGAGAAGGTGGCGGCAGCGGTAGCGGTGACAACCAGAGTTGGTTGAAGGCGGCTTTGCGCAGAGGATGCTTATGTAGGAATCATATGAAGGAGGAGGTGTCTGCAGTCTTCTGAAGGCAGTGGCAGCCAATGTCGGTCAGTGGCGAAAGTGGGCGACGTCAGAATGAATCTCATCCTAGAGAGATCCCCTTGATTGGACGAGATTCCATGGATATTTGATTGCCTTAATTATATCAGAATTAAGAGATATTGGGCTCATTGGATTTTTCTTGTCGAGACGCTCGATTCTACCATAAACACGTCAATTCAAAATCCGTTAGACATTACAATTGCTCGTAAAGCTTCTAAAAATGGTTCTATTGCTAGATTTTGACTTTAGTTGACTCAAATTGGACCGATTTGGTGTTGTTGGGTCTATTTGTCGAATTGGTCAGTTTTACTATAAGTTTGCTGAATTCAAAGTTTTTTATGATTTTTAATAAAAGTTTGAATATTTTTTGCTGAAAAAATTGTTTTGATTTTAATATTATTCATTCAAACCTGATGATAAAAATTTATTGATGGTCTATTAATCATTAGCCAATTAAATTAACTTAAATATAAAAAAAATTAAATTGCCTTACTAGGAAGGCAACGATGGGCTCGCGAAACACACCTTGCATAAATCCTGCTGTCAAACACCCCCAAAATTTAGACGCCACAAAGATAATAAAGAGATGTACATTAAAGCAATGCAGTTCTTGCAATATTGCAAAGGGCGCAGTAGGCAAGAGGTGCCAGTGACCAAANGATGTACATTAAAGCAATGCAGTTCTTGCAATATTGCAAAGGGCGCAGTAGGCAAGAGGTGCCAGTGACCAATAAAGAGTACTCGAGCTACTCTATTTGTCGATCCTATTGTTTTTGCTTGGCCGAGGAGGCAATATGCTAACAATCCTATGAAGTCATGCTTACGAACTGTGAGAGAAAATTAAAATTTTAACTTCTACTATGCATCGTATGAGATGTGAAACAAAATAAATCTTACCAAAGAAAAATATTTGTATGATTTTTAATAAATTTATTGTGAATAAGAGAACATCTAGTTTTATCTNGTGAGAGAAAATTAAAATTTTAACTTCTACTATGCATCGTATGAGATGTGAAACAAAATAAATCTTACCAAAAACAATATTTGTATGATTTTTAATAAATTTATTGTGAATAAGAGAACATCTAGTTTTATCCTTCTGACAGCAATTTCTTTTTAATTCCAAAAGTACACTAATTTCTAAAAAGCATGGACGGTTATCCTATGAATCCATCTTGTTTTATCACATTATGAATATTTTGTGGGTTCAAATTTAGACTATAGAATCATTTCAATAGTTAACTTGCATGCCAAAGCCAAGTTTTATTTCATAATAGGAGTATTTTTCATGTTCAAACCGAAGATCAGACTAATATATCCTANACATTATGAATATTTTGTGGGTTCAAATTTAGACTATAGAATCATTTCAATAGTTAACTTGCATTCCAAAGCCATGTTTTATTTTATAATAGAAGTATTTTTCATGTTCTAATGAAGATCAGACTAATACGTCCTACTCTAGTAGCTGTCGACCACTCTCTACCACCACTCACGGGCTGTTGTCGACCACCGCCAATCACCCCGTGCTCGTCACTATCGAAGGTCCTGGCAATGACGAAATTTGTTGTTTAACGATGCACTCTAAATGCGGAGTAATGACACACCCCAATACGGTATATTAACACATCTTAAATCAAGTGTAACAATGTACTCCTAATACAAGGATTGTAAATAACATCATTCTGGAGATCCAATGATAACACTTGATTGCAATGATTTATGACCATCATACCTAGGATTGCGACTTCCTATGGACACTCAAGGTTCTCTCCTAGTTGCTTTTCTGTAGGGCCTCTGCGGCTAATTGACACTACATAACTCATCATTTACGACATATGTGACCAACTATGACGTTATACTGAACTAATGATTTAGGCTTATGTGATTCGAACGGGGTCTCCACAGTAGAGAGAACATTTTCTAATCATTACACCGCAGTTCAATTCGTAAAAGCATCACATCCGTTGTTGGAAAATACTTTTTGAATCTTTAGAACAACAAAATCCTTTGTCTCATATAAAATATTATTTTCAGCATCGACCTNCTGTCGTCGACCCCCGCCAGTCACTCCCTGCTCGTCACTATCATAGGTCCTTGCAACGACAAAATTTGTTGTTTAATGATGCACTCTAAATGCGGAGTAATAACACACCCTCAATATGGTATATTAACACATCCTCAATCAAGTGTAACAATGTACTCCCAATACAAGGATTGTGAATAACATCATACTGGATATCCAATGATAACACTTGATTGCAATGGTTTATGACCATCATACCTAGGATATGGCGACTTCCTATAGACTCTCAAGGTTCTCTCCTAGTTGCTTTTCTGTATGGCATCTGTGGCTAATTGACACTACATAACTCATCATTTACGACATATGTGACCAACTATGACGTAATGCTAAACTAATGATTTGGGTTTGTGTGATTCTAACGGGGTCTCCACAGTGGAGAGAACAGTTTCTAATCACTACACCGCAGTTCAATTCGTAAAAGCATCACATCCGTCGTTGGAAAATACTTTTTGAATCTTTAGAACAACAAAATCCTTTGTCACACATAAAATAATATTTTCAGCATCGACCATGGCATGATCAAACTGGTCAATGATCCCTGCAACCGATCTCTCCAACAGGTAAAAAATATAAAATTATTTGGCTGGCATTCACCTGCTTATTTTTTTATTTACATTCGTTGAATACAACTAGATATTGTCAATTTTATTCAAGTAAAAATAAAACCGTTGAATGAGAACCAAATAATAAATATAGTAGTATCACCCTATTACCTGCTTAAAAGATAATGCTAATGTAGATTTGTTGATCTTGGAGCTTTGATTTCGACTCTTATCAAGAAGTTGGCGTGAAAAGATAAATAGAGATTAGGTATATTTGCCGCTGTCCAAAATTTATAGTTCCTGCTGCTTTTAAAACTTCAAAGGAGTTCAAAATATCCTTTTAAAAACATAAGGGAGTTCAAACATCCTATCAGTCTTTGTTCTAAAACAAAAATATGATTTCTGGGAATGCAAGAGGTGCGCCGTCAACAAATTTTGTAATTTAGCAGAGCTCTCGATACAATTAGCTTGAAACTTGAAGTATATTTTCATAAGAAATGTTCAATATAAAATTAAAAATCATTCAATATTTTGATTTCAACAAATTTATAATCAACTTGATGGGCTCGACGAGACGAACAAAATGACACTAAAATTGACCCAATCTAAATCAAATCAAACTAGAGTTAAATCGTTAAACCACTTTTAGAAGATTTTGGTACCTAACTAGAAGTTCAAAGAGATTCAGAATCTGATAAATTTAGAGTCAAATTAAGTGTCTTGATAAGAAGAACCCTACATAATGTCACTCAATTCTGACATCGTCAGGACGGGCACCTAAATGTCCACAAAATGTAATCTGATTGAGGGAATCTTTCTGTGTCATTCAATGGAGCAGTTTGCATTCCTTGCATATTTATAAGGCTGTCTCTCCCACACACTATAAAAAAAACATTAACCCCTTCATAAAATGGGAAAAACAGCTAAAGTTAAATCTGGATCGGGAGGACTTGAATTCCAATGTTTTCTTGCACCGAAGACCTGTCAAACCCTTCTCATTCTTGGAGCTGATGACCACTGTAGACCATAGTTCACCGACCACCATCAATGACATCGACCGCCTCCTAGTTCTTATAATGATGCCCCTTACAGAATCACGATGCACACTGCAAAGTAACAAAGAATCGTGCAGAGTAACGAAGCATCATACGAAGCAATGCACACTATATATGGTGTAGCAACACACCCTGAAGACGTTGTAATAATGACCCAAAGACGGTGCACCATTCACCCGCATACAGTGCAACAACGCATCTCGATATGGTATAAGTTATCATAATAGCTGCTTATAACTATCATACTCAAAATACAGTGGCCTTCTTTTGACAACTGAAGTTTTCTCCTCATGATGCTCCTAACTCTGACCTCCATGGCCAACGAACGTTCTCACAACTCACACATCTCCCAAATCAAGGATCCATGTCTTACAAAGATTCTCACAATTTAAGTAGCTTCCAACTCTAACCTATGTGTTCTGCATGCATTATTATAGCTCCCCACTGGAGCTTTTGTGAATAACTACATCTTATGCGGCTCACATCTTAGACATCTCACCATGTTTGCCTCTGTGAACTATGAATATAATTATAATTCCATTTTACTGCCTATGTGATCAACTATGGCCTACTTGGCTCTCAACTCCAGCCTTTGAGGCCTACCGACATTATTGGAACATTCTAATATGCCCTATGTGATAACATACGGCCTAGGTTGCTCATAACACATATAACTCAACTTCAGCTCTACTACTTCTGAGAGTTATTAAAACTCCCCACCATGGCCTATGTGATTAACAGACCTATGTAGCTCACAGCTTACAAAATTCCTAACTCTGGACATAATGGCCTATGAATGTTATTGCAGCTCCTTACTATAGTAGTTGTGATAAAATAACACTCTTGAAGCTGCCAGCTATGGCCTACATAGCAAACTTTACCACTAATTTCAACTAAAATTTTTACAATAATGTGGCACAGAAGTTAAGTTATACAACATTCACAGTAAACTTTTGCCTCCATAACAATTGACTATGACTTTTGTGGCATGTTATGATTGTTGTTCCTGAACAATAATTGTGCATCAATAGTGTAATTCTATCTTTTCTAATTCAACAGAAAAGCGGTTTTATATTATTAGAATTAAATAGTGGATTATTTCAACTAGGCTATGCCCTATTATTTTTTCCCCATTCCAGGATTTTTCACCTAAAAAATCTTGGTGTCTCCTCTTGCTTACTTCTTCTTTATCAATGTCATTGTTGGATCATTATCTGACAGTAAGATGTTAATTTATTATTTTACCATCACAGATCTTTTGGAATGCATAGGCTTGGCACCATCTGTGGGAAACAATATTCAGTTTATCACGGTCTTGAAGTCTGAGACACCGACCCCCTGTTTATTTGCATTTTTTTATGTGGGGGAAAACCTTTGCTCTCAATGAGACATTGACATCAATGTGTCAAGCATGATTATGGTGGGGTACTATTCACACATCTTATTCAAACACAAAGACTTTTTAAACTACTTCCAACCTTCACTATAATCCAAACTTCGAGCTAGCTTCCTTGCATTGAGTGCTTCCTCAGTGGCCCCTCATGAAATTAGATTTTCTCCTCAATTGTATTAAGATGATCACATCAATGTTTGATACATGGGTTCCTTGGAAAACTAGTGTGGAAAACACCCCTATTATGAGGCAAAAAATTTAAAAGTTGTTACTAACAAGTTGCGAAACATCATTCTTGACTATAGTTGTAACCATATTTCTAAGAAAAAACTACAGTCCATTTTTCAGCCTTGGTTTAGTCTTGAAAAATGCAGGAAATTTTTTAATACCTTATTTTAAGGAGAAAGAATTTCAAGGGGACTTGGTTTTACCTACACCATTACTGATTATGATTGTCAATCTGCTGCTTTGACTAACAATCTCAAATAAGTCAAAAAAAAATGGTGGATTCTCATTGACCCTTTTTTTTTAGGATATTATCATCAAGCAGCTTGCTTCTACTAACAACATAAGAAAGGTCAAACATTTGTAGTGGTGTATAAAGCTTCAACCTATACCCATGGAATGCATGCCCATTAGAAAATGATGACAGTAAGATAATATTGGATAAGACTCTCACTAAAAGGTTTTCATGAGAGCAAGTGGTTGGCAGGATCTCCATTAAAAAATCTCAAAAGCATAAAAGTCTTATAAAGTACAAGTACATCAAAAGCCTCGCAATACATAAGCCTTATGAGACACAAACCTCAAAGGCACGAGCGTCAAAAGACACATGGTTTTTTATTTATACAAAACACATCTACTAANAGCAAGTGGTTGGCAGGATCTCCATTAAAAAATCTCAAAAGCATAAAAGTCTTATAAAGTACAAGTACATCATAAGCCTCGCAAGACATAAGCCTTATGAGACACAAACCTCAAAGGCACGAGCCTCAAAAGACACATGGTTTTTTATTAATACAAAGCACATCTACTAGTTTTGATTGCAAGCTTTTATATATTATAAAAGCCAAAGAATCTCAGAGGCATAAGCCTTAAAAAAACTTGGTGCCAGTATGCTTCTACTAAAAAGATGAAAGCATTAATAGCACCTAGAAATGGGTCAATGACTACCAAAATGTTGAGCGACATCTCAGAAGAAAAGGCAAAAAAAGCCTTAAAAGCAACATCAATTTTTTTTTGCTACATATAGAGATGAAAGAACAATGCAATGCCATATAATTAAGCAAAAGAAAGACGTATAGACAAACATGCTTTCTCCATGTATAAATGTCACGTTGAGCGNCTGCCAAAATGTTGAGCGACATCTCAGAAGAAAAGGCAAAAAAAGCCTTAAAAGCAACATCAATTTTTTTTTTGCTACATATAAAGATGAAAGAACAATGCAATGCCATATAATTAAGCAAAGGAAAGACGTATAGACAAACATGCTTTCTCCATGTATAAATGTCACGTTGAGCCNTCACAATTTAAGTAGCTTCCAACTCTAACCTATGTGTTCTGCATGCATTATTATAGCTCCCCACTGGAGCTTATGTGAATAACTACGTCTTATGCGGCTCACATCTTAGACATCTCACCATGTTTGCCTCTGTGAACTATGAATATAATTATAATTCTATTTTACGGCCTATGTGATCAACTATGGCCTACTTGGCTCTCAACTCCAGCCTTTGATGCCTACCGACATTATTATAACATTCTGATATGCCCTATGTGATAACATATGGCCTAGGTTGCTCATAACACATATAACTCAACTTCAGCTCTACTACTTCTGAGAGTTATTAAAACTCCCCACCATGGCCTATGTGATTAACAGACCTATATAGCTCACAACTTACAAAATTCCTAACTCTGGACATAATGGCCTATGAATGTTATTGTAGCTCCTTACTATAGTAGTTGTGACAAAATAACACTCCTGAAGCTGCCAGCTATGGCCTACATAGCAAACTTTACTACTAATTTCAACTAAAATTTCTACAATAATGTGGCACAGAAGTTAAGTTATACAACATTCACAGTGAACTTTTGCCTCCCTAACATTTGACTATGACTTTTGTGGCATGTTATGATTGTTGTTCCTGAACAATAATTGTGCATCAATAGTGTAATTCTATCTTTTCTAATTCAAGAGAAATGCGGTCTTATATTATTAGACCTAAATAGTGGATTATTTCAACTAGGCTATGCCCCATTATTTTTTCCCCATTCCAGGATTTTTCACCTAAAAAATCTTGGTATCTCCTCTTGCTTACTTCTTCTTTATCAATGTCATTGTTGGATCATTATCTGACGGTAAGATGCTAATTTATTATTTTACCATCACAGATCTTTTGGAATGCATAGGCTTGGCACCATCTGTGGGAAACAATATTCAGTTTATCACGGTCTTAAAGTCTGAGACACCGACACCCTGTTTATTTGCATTATTTTATGTGGGGGAAAACCTTTTCTCTCAATGAANAGCAAAGGAAAGACGTATAGACAAACATGCTTTCTCCATGTATAAATGTCACGTTGAGCCATTGAAAAAGCTACAAACTCAACACACAATAAGAAAAACTATGGCAAGATAGTGGAAATAAAGGCATTAATCCACATCAAAATCCTCCTCATTGTTAAAAGTATGTCCCTATAAGCCACGTTTAGCTTCACCATCTTTTAAACTAGAATGTGGATCGTATGGCTCCTAGATTTAAAACATGTCCTCATGATTAGCTATAATATAATCGTGCAGTATATAAACACTTTATCAAAAGCATTGGCTAAATACTTTTCTTATGCATGGGGATCATAACTTTATATTCTTCTCTTTAAAGCTCACATCACATCTAAAAATCTGGGAAAGTCATGGTGTGAAGAAAAAAATTAATACGCGTCTCCCTTGAGACTTTTTGTGTATCCATTAGTTCTGGGTATTGTTGGGATTATTAAATTGCAATTGAGAATACGTCATTCTGAAACATTGCTAATTGATTCATGTCAGATAATAAAAACTGACCGGTGGCGTATTAATTATAAATAATTATAAATTAGTAGCCAATTAAATTTTNTTATGAATATTTTATGGGTTCAAACTATAGAATCATTTCAATAGTTAACTTACATTTCAAAGCCAAGTTTTATTTCATACTAGAAGTGTTTTTCATGTTTTAATCGAAGATCAAACAAATACATCCTACTCTTGTAGCCGTCGATCACCCTCTACTACCACTCATAGGTTGTCGTTGATCACCGTCAGTCACCCCCTGCTCGTCACTATCGAAGGTCCTTGCAACAACGAAATTTGAGGTGTAATGATGCACTCTGAATGCGGAGTAATGATACACCCTTACAGTGTACCAACACATCATGAATCAAGTGTAGCAATTTACTCTCAATTTACCATACCCAGGATACGATGACTTTCTATGGACTTTTAAACTTCTCCCCTAGTAACTTTTCTTTGTGGCCTCTGCGGCTAATTGACACTATATAGCTCATCATTTACGGCATATGTGACAAACTATAATATTATGCTAAACTAATGATTTGTGTTAGTGGGACTCGAACGGAGGTCTCCACTGTTGAGTAACAGATTCTAATCACTACGTAGTTCAATTCGTAAAAGCATTACGCCCACTCTTGGAAAGTACGTTTTGAATCTTTAGAATAACAAAATCCTTCGTCACATATAAAAATAATATTTTCAGCTTCGAACTTGGCATGATCAAACTGGTCAATGATCACTGCAACCGATCTCTCCAACAAGCCAAAAATATACAATTATTTGGCACGGATTCACCTATTTATTTTATTATTTACCTTCGTTGAATACAACTAGATATTGTACATTTTATTCAAGTAAAAATAAAACCGTTGAATGAGAACCAAATAACATATTTAGCAGAAGATAATGCTCATTTAGGTTTGTTGATTATGGAGCTTTGATTTTGGCTCTTATCTTGAAACTGGTGTGGAAAGATAAATAAAGATTAGCATATTTGCCGGTGTCCAAAATTTGTAAAAATTCTACATTTTCCAGCTAGGTTAGCTGTACTTCCTCATGCTTTTACCACTTCAAAGGAGTTAAAATTATCTCTTAAAAACATAAGGGAGTTCAAACATCCTATCAGTCTTTATTCTAAAATAAAAATATGATTTCTTGGAATGCAAGAGGTGCGCCTTCAACAAATTTTGTAATATAGCATAGCTCTTGGTACATCTAGCTCGAACCTTGAAGTAATTTTTAGTAAAAAAAATTTAGACTCAAATTAAAAATCAATCAAAATTTTGATTTCAACAAATTTATAATCAACTTGACCAGCTCGACGAGACGAACACAATGTCACTAAAATTGACACAATTAGAATCAAATCAAGCCCGGATTAAATCATTAAGCCACTTTTAGAAGATTCTGGTACCTAATTGGAAGGTCAAAGTGATTATGAATCTGATATGTGTATTGTCGAATTAGGTGTCTTGATAGGAAGAGTACAACACAATGTCACTCAATACTGACTTCGTTAAGACGTGAACCCAAATGTCCCCAAAATGTCTTATGATTGAGGGAATGTTTCTTGGCCGTTCAATGAAGTGGTTTTCTTTCCTTGCTTATTTATAGGGTTGTCTCTCCCAGACACTATAACTAAAACCTTAACAGCTTCATAAAATAGGAAAAATAGCTAAAGCTACAACTGAATCGAGAGGAGTTGAATTGTCTTGCACCGAAGATCCGTCAAACACTTCTCATACTTGGAGTTGATGACCACTGTCGACCATAGTTCACTGACCTTCATCAATGGCCATCAATCGCTCTTTAGTTCTTATAATGTGCCCCATACAGAATCACGATGCACACTGCAAAGTAACAAAGAACCATGCAGAGTAGCAAAGCATCATACGGAGCAATGCACGCTAAATATTGTATTACATTACACCCTGAAGAGGGTCTAATAATGACCGAAAGACGGTGCACCATGCACCCCACATATAGTGCAACAACACCCTTAAAATGGTATAACTTCTCATAATAACTGTTTATAACTATCATACTCAGAATACGGTGGCCTTCTATTGACAACTGAAGTTCTCTCTTCATGCAGCTCTCAACTCCGACCTCCATAGCCTACGAACATTACACATCTCCTAAATCTAGGATCCATGCCTTACGAAAATTCTCACAATTTAGGTAGCTTCCAACTCTGACCTATGTGTCTTGCATGCATTATTATAGCTCCCCACTGGAGCTTATATGACTATCTACAGCTTATGCGGATCCTAGCTTAGACATTGATATACCTAAAATATATAGTATTTTTGTACACATTTTATACCTATTTTTTGAGATAGTGCACTTTAATGAAAGATGTTTATGTTTTTTTCTTTCAAGTACAATAAAAAAAATAAAAATTGGTAAAAGAAGTGAAAAAGATCAAATTTGGAGCAAAAATGAAAAATGTGCAAAAAAAAAAATAAACTGAGGCACCTAAGCAGCTAGTACTGACGCTTACGCACCAGTTATTCAGTGACAGCCGTGCCTAAGCATCAGGCACCCTGAGCTTAAGCGCCAGAAGTAGTTATTTTATGATTCATTGAATTTGGACAATTTTTTGAAGAGGTGTTTGAAGCAACCGTTAGTAAAAATTTGGGAAATAGTTCATGGACACGAAAATTCATTCAATTGACTTTTGAAAGGAGACAACTTCTAGAAGATTCATTGAATTGAAACATCTTTTGAAGAGACACCAATGCACCTCTTTGATTTTCATTAAAGAAAACTTGGATTATCAAGGGAGAGAGACCAATCCACATCCAACTACCATCATTCATTCTAGTAACAGCCGCCGCTGCCTCCGCTGACCATCTTTTTATTTTATTTTTAGTTTTAGTTTGTATTGTGAGTGAAGAAAGATAATTCAAAGGAACTTCAAGACATTTGGTGGAGAGAATTTAAGATAAGTATTTATCTTTGTGACTACATTTGGTTTTAATTTTGATTTCTTGTTTATGTGCATGATTTCTACTTTTGAACTCGAGTGTGGTTGTATTTTCTTCATGAATTTTGAGTAGTTTTTTTTATCTTTTTCCTTAATATGATAAGTGATTAAGTATTGAAAGGAAGTTGTGTGAAGTATTAGACTTCAATGTTGAAAGAAGTTATGATGATTTGAAACCTTATACTTCATTTACTTCTTGAATTGAAAAATTAAGATGTTAATACTTGTTAGGAGAACATGTAAGATCCGAGATGGTATTGTCTAACTCAACAAATGGTTAGAATCACATTTAATTTCATGGATGAGAATGTAGTTCATGGGGTTGAGTGCAAATAAATAGGAAAATAAACTTTCATTGGTGTAGAATTATAGGACTTTAGAGTGATAGGCTAAAGCCCCCAATTTGATTTATAGTTTTAGAGTTTGATATGAGATATTAGCCCTCGGGTGGAGGGAGAAAATGGACCTCTAGAATAAGAGCTGGTGTCTTCCCTACCTAATCGGTCTTCAAAACTATTCAAACTATAGATTAACTAATGTTCTTTATAGCATATCTAGTAAGAGTAAAATATATTATTGTTCATATTTGACACAACACAATTAGAATTGTTCTACAACAAAATTTCTATACTTTTTACTGATTTATGATAAGAAAAAATATATTTATTTATATTGCCTTCATCTTGCAAGTATTTAGTTAAGTTAATTATTTTCTTACTTTCTTTAAATTATCAAAAAAATTACAAAAAGAATCAAATTTCATTCTAGTTTAAGTAAAAATATTTTGCTAAGTAGGATTTTGTTATCTAATTTCTTTTATTTTGTAGAGTGCATATTCTCAAGTTTTTCCTATGGGTTCAATATTCATGGCTTAATCAAAAAGTCATATATTACGTGACAATGACACATATACTAGCGTAGTATCTCATATTTAAATATTATAACTTTATTCTTATTTGCTTCATAGAAAAGAATTTACCTAGCTTTTTCTTGGGATCAAGTTTTTGGCACTGTTGCAAAGTAAGAATCATTATTAAGGAATTAACCATATAATCTCATACATCAGCCTCTATGGAAAGAACGTCGGGATCAAACATCTCACCATTTCTGCGTCTGTGACCTACGAATGTAATTATAGTTCCTTTTTTACGGCCTTTGTGATCAACTATGGCCTACAAAGCTCACAGCTTACGTGGCTCCCAACTCCAACCTTCAAGGCCTACCAACATTATTACAGCTCCGTGTTATGTCCTCTATGATAACATATGGCCTGAGTTTCTCATAACACATATAACTCTCAAGTTCATCCTTTATTGCTTATGAGAGTTATTACAACTCCTCGTCATGGCCTACGTGATCAACTACAACCTATGCACCTCACAGCTTACAAAGTTCCTAACTCTAGACTCTGTGGCCTATGAATGCTATTATAGCTCCATAACAAATGACTATGATCTTCGTTGCCTGTTACGACTATTGTTTCTGAACTATAATTGTGCATCAACAGTGTAATTATATCTTTTCTAATTCCAAAGAAAAGTGTACTTATATTCTTAGAATTATATAGTGGATTATTTCAACTAGGTTATGCACCATTATTTTTTCCCCATTTCAGGATTTTCTACCTAAGAAATCTCGGGGTCTCCTCCTTCTTACTTCTTTTTCATCTATGTCTTTGTTGAATCTTTATCTAATGGTAAGATGCTAATTTATTATTTTACCATCACAGATCATTCACAATGCATCAGCTTGGCGCCATCTGTGGGAAACAATGTTCAATTTGTCATAGTCATGAAGATTGAGACATCGAGCCTCTAATTATTTGCATTATTTTTTGTGGGTAAAAACCTTTGCTGCAATCTCGATAATACATTCACATTAATGTATCGTGCAAGATTATGGTGGGGTACTATTCACACATCTCATTTAAACATAAAGTCTATTGAAACCACTTCCATGTTGGGGGGACTTTGCTGCAATCCAGACTTAGGGAAAACTTCCTCGCATTGAGTGCTTTCTCAATGGCCCCTCATGAAATTAGAGTTTCTCCTCAACTTATCATGATGATGATCTATTCAATGTTTGATGCATGCTTTCCTTGGAAAACTAGTGTGGAAAACACCCATTTTATGGGACAAAATATTTAAAAGTTGTAATTAAAAAGTTGCCAAACATCATCCTTAACTATAGTTGTAACCATATTTCCAAGAATAGGTACAGTCTTTTTTCAACCATTCTTTAGGCTCGAGAAATGCAGAAATTTTTTTAATACCTCATTTTAAGCTTAATCAATTTTAAGGGGACTTGGATTGACCACTTCTATTACAGATTGTGATTGTCAATCTGCTGCTTTGACTAACAGTCTCAAAAAAGTCAAAAAATTATTAGTTTATTCCCATCGACCCTTTTCACTACTGGATATTGTCATCAAGCAATGTGCTACTACTAACATCATAACATTTTTAGTGGTGTACAAGGCTTCCACCTTTACCCTTGGAATGCACGCCCATAAGAAAAGTGTTGATGGTAAGATTGTAGTGGATAAGACTCTCACTAAATAGTTTTCATAAGTTCAAGTGGTTGGAATGGTCTCCATTATAAAATCTCAAAAGCCTAAAAGTCTTATAAAGTACAAGTACATTATAAGCCTCAGAAGGCATAAGCCTTATGAGGCAAACCTCAGAAGGCATGAGCGTCAAGAGGCACATGGTTTTACTTTTTACAAAGCACATCTACTAGTATTGATTGTAGGCATTTACATATTATGGAAACCAAAGAATCATTTACTTCTTTTGCACTTAGAATTATGTAGTAGATTATTTTCACTAGGGTACGTCCCATGATCTTTCCCTTTTCCAGAATTTTCTACTAAAAAATTCAAGGTGTCTCCTCCTGCTTACTTCTTTTTATCTATGTGTTTGTTGGACTTTATCTAACGGTAAAATGCTAATTTATTATTGTAAATCATGGATCATTCATAATGCATCCGCTTGACACCAACTATGGGAAACAATGTTTGGTTCGTCATTATCTTGAAGTCTGAGACATTGAGCTCCTAGTTATTTGCATTATTTTATGTGGGAAAAAACCTTTGTTGCGATCTCGGCATAACATTTTCATTAATTTATTGAGCATGATTGTGGTAGGTTATTATTCATGCATCTTNCCTTCGTTGCAATCAAAACGTAGGGTAAGCTTCCTCACAAGGAGTGCTTCCTCAGAGGCTACTCATTGCATTGGAGTTTTATCTCATCTATATTGAGATTATGATCTCTTCAATGTTTGATACATGGGTTCCTTGGAAAACTAATGTGGAAAACTCCCTTGTTAGAGGTTAAAAAATTCAAAAGTTGCAACTAGCAAGTTTCCAAATATCATCCATGACTGTAGTTGTAACCATATTTAAAAGAAATAGTACTGTCAATTTTCAACCATGCTATGATAAAGATTAACACGTGTCTCTCACAATTCTTCTTGGGTATTTATTAGTTCATGGTATTGTTGAGATTATCAAATTGCAATAGAGAATATGCCATCTAGATATTTTGCTAATTAATTCACCAACGACAATAGCGTTATTCACCTTGATGTGCTCACCAAGAATGTGGTTGGTTCTTGAAAACTTGGTCTTCCATGCCCTCAAAGAAAGATTCAACTCATTTTTAAAGGGTGTCTACATTCCCTCCATATATTTTTAGTACTTTCCCTAGTTTTCCTATGGTTAGGGACCCTCAAATAACCACAAATTGAGGTGGAAAAAAAAAATCCACTTTAGAAATTGCATTGGCAGTGAAGAAAATCTCCTCAAGAACATAGTAGAAGTGTGGAAAATTCTGTTTGGAAAATACAAAAGTTAATTGAAAATTTTCCTCCAGAAACACCTCAAAGGCACAGAAAAGGCACTCCAAAAATTGCAATGGCAATCCAAAAAAATCTCTTCCAAAAAGCACTACAGCAGCGCTACAAATCCCTTCCAGAAAACACAAAAGTTGTGAAAAATCTCCTCTAAAATATGTTGTAATGATGCAATAATCATCTCTAAAAAAAATAACAGTTGCACACAAAATCCCACTAGAAAATACTATAGCAAATGCTGTAAAAATGTAGAAAACTCTCTGATAAACGCAACAGTTGCGTAGAAAATCCCTCTGAGAAATACCACAGCAACGTTGAAAATTTTCTTCTAGGTAGACAACAACAACACACATGAGATGCTCTGTTGATCAAATAAACAGGCTGAGAGATTTTAGTTTGCAGGTTGAAGGAGCTTTGTTTATCACAGAAATTGGTTGAGATGCTCTGGTTAGAAAGCCGAAGAAGCCCTATTGATCACACAAACAGAATGGGAGACTCCGGTTAGTAGGCTGAGGGAGGTCCTTTAATTACACAAATGTACTGGGAGACTACAAAATTTTTCCCTCCTTTTGTCCTATTTATAGGCCCAAAAGTGCCAAAAAAAATATCTGAAAGAGCCTAAATATGAATCTACCTCTTTTGTCCCACCTCGACCATCTATTTCTGGCCAAAGAAATGGTTGAATCACTTCTTCACATGGAGCCATCTCGATCATGCATCCTTGTAGCATTACAAAGGCAAGATCAACAAGTAAGCTGTGCATGTGAATCGCGATTCACGTGATCACATGATAACAAAACCGCACCAAATCAATGACTGAGCATGTTTATCTTGGCTAGGTTGGTTTATTGTCTGGCCATGCCACCAAGACTATGTTTTCAAAAAGTTGTGCCAGTACGACCCATTGTGCCATCCCGATCAACTGCATAACTTGACTGGCTCTATCGACCATACGTACAACACCATCTCTCATCCGCACCACCCACATGCTCTAGCCACATTGTCGTCGCCTGCTTGTGCAGCCACTGTCCATCTGCATCGCCATTGCTCTTCTGCTTTCTTGCCTCCGCCCACCTGTACTAATACCATCCAGTGCGGTCACCTGTTGCATTGCTACTACCCCCACCTTCCTCCATGCATTGCGAGGTCTCTCCGCCAAACACCAAAAAAAAAAATTTTGAAGTTCTTTCTATTTCTAATCTGATTTTTAATATTTTTATAATTTTTAGATGAACAACTAAAATCCCTCAAAGTTTAAAAGGGAACTGATATTTGACATGTTCTATAGCATGCTAAGTTTTCTTTTCTATTTAATAATTATTTTTTATGGTATTACACTTTAAAGGAATGTATTTCTATGCTTGCAGGTATAATAGGTAAAGAAAATGGAGTGCATTATAGTGAAAACAGAGCAATTAGGAGGCAAATTCAACAATGGAGGTAAGCACGCCTAGGAGCTAGCTTTGGGTGTCATATATGGGTTCTTAGGCGTTGGACTTTGTCAAAATTCTCGAGAAGATGGCGCCCTGGAACCACATACTAGCACCTAGGTGCCAATGTTTTTTCCCAGCCAACATTAGCAAGTGGCGCCTAGGCGCCAGAACTGTCCTGGACAATTTTATCTGCGGTTTTACTCGAATTTGGGGTTAATTTCACTAGGAGGCAGTTCGGAAAGAAGGAGGAGAACATTTGGGAAGTAGAGAAAAAGCCAAGGAGTGTAGATAAGGAGAGGAGATCTAGGTTTTAATTTTATTTTATGTATTTTCTTTGAGAAATATGAGTGAATTTGTGAGGAGATTGTTGTAGCAGAGCAAGGAGGTCTTGGAGCTCATTTGGGGTGGAGTTTCCTTTCTATTCTTAGGGTGGAAGAAAAGTTTTTTGTTACACATTGTCTTGTATTAAGTAATTTCATATTATAAGACTTTAATTCATTATAAGATGATGTGTTCTTGTTTTTTCTTCACGTACTCTAAGTAAACCCTTACCCCTTCCTCTTGTGTTGAAATAGTAGCATGTGTAGAATATGGATTCAATTAGAATAAATTTCATTTCATGCTTGTGAAGGTATTTACTTCAAGCTTCATTTACTTTTAAATATGGCAAACTGTTGTGTTAACATTTTTTGTAATTCCATTAAGATTCAGGAGGGAGGTGGAGTTAACAACAAGTAAGAACCTCATTGATCTATAGGATGAAAGAAAAGTAATATGTAGTTTAGCGCAAGTAAATAGAAAGATAAATTTAATGGGGCTAACTAGGAGGTTTCTAAGGTTCCAGACAGAAACACCTCCATAGTTAACATAATTTCCTTATGCATTTGCAAAAGGGTGAGGAAAATGAATACTCCTATTTGTCACAAAAATTCAACTAGAATTTCTAAGTGTTCTACACCTATACAAATTACTAATTTCATTACAAGGGGAAGTTCTTTTTAATAGCTTGAACTCTCTTACTATATTTAATTTTAAGTGAAACTAGCTTTATAGTAAATTTAAAGTAATAGTGGTAGTTTGGTAGAATTCACTAGCTCACACTAACATTGAAGTTATTTCCTAGCTAAGACTACTTATATTCAGTTGGAACTTTTCTTAAGTCTTTACAAATTAACTGCTTCTCTATCACATTGATACGTTGGACTAAAGATTATACAATATTACCTGAATGATATGTGCTCTTGTGTAAAATACATAGTGTATAGTCCTTAACTATGGTAAAACTCTAGCTATAAAATTTATAAAATATATTTTAAAATTATAATATTTTATCCCTAATTAACTAGGTATACCGAAGGTCGATCAATACTTCATCAATAATTTTTTTTCATTTTGCATGATTCTCGAATCATCTTTTATCAATGAACATTCAAATTCAATTTAAAAGCCATTCGATACTTTGATTTTAGGAAACTTATAGTCTAGCTGAACTGATTTTTGAGATGAACATAATGACACAAAAATTAGCTTAGTCTGAGTCAAATCAAAACTGGATCAAAATATTAAGCTACTTTTGAAAGCTTTATGTGCATAATTGGAAGATCAAATATATATCAAATCTAAGAAGCTTATAGTCAAATTTAGTGTCTTGACAAGACGAATCCAACAAGAATGAGATCACTCAATTTTGACATCATTAAAGCACTAAAATGTCTAAAAAATATCGTTTGATTAAGAAATCTCTTTGGGCTACTCGATGGAGTGGCTTAGATTCCTTCCTTATTTGTAAAAAATGCATTTCCCACACTCAATAAATGGAGCCCTACCTCCATATTAAAATAGGAAGACGATTGAAGCTATAGCTAGAATAGGAGAAGGACCAAAATTCTAGTTTTGACTTATATTGAAGACCAAACAAATGCTTCCTGCTTCACAACCACCTATCATCGTCGACCACTAATTGCAAATTTTCTTCAACCACCATTATCGCCCCTTACTCATTACAAAGATTTTGCATACAAAATCAAAATATTTGTTGCAGAGTAACGAAGCACCATGCAGAGTAAAAAAATCATCCTACTGAGCAACACACCTCGTAGATGGTGTAACAACACATCCCAAAGGTGGTGTATAAACGCACCCTAAAAATGTTGTAACAATACAACCCAAAGATGGTGTAACAATATTCTAAATACAGTGTAACGTACACCCTGCTTACAGTGCATGAATGCGCTCCAGATACTATGAACCTCTATGTCCTACAAACGCTATCACAACTCTTTAATTTTGCTACTGTGGCCAACCGACGCTCCTAAAGCTTCCACTTACGACCTACTTGGCCAACAACTGTCATGATTTTCAAATATGGCATCTTTGCCAAGATGGTGCTACAACCACTGCCTACAACCTTAACGGTAAAATTTTTCCTCCATAGCAATCGACTACGCCTTTACGACACGTTACGGTTATTTTTGTTGGACTACCATTGTAAATCAACATTGTAATTCCATCTTTTCTAGAGATAGCGGGCCAATATATTTACTATTATATAGTGACTTATTTCAACTGGGCTATACCTAGTGATTTTTTCTCTTTAATAATTTTTTTCATGTAAAAAGTTGAGGTATCTCCCACCGCTCTCTGTTATTTATATGTGATGAATTTTTGTCTAACACTAAGATGCTAATTTTTTTCTCATACATCACAAATCTTCTTGCAACCATGAGAAAACATAAAATTAAGTTCAAGTCGAGCATTTAAAGCTTGCTGAGATGGCGTTATGGTTCTCAGAATTTCATTTGAAAGAGTCCACGCCTATTCATTTAATTAGTACGAAACAAAAATTAATGTGAATATTAACGGTCATTTAATAACGATGCAGACCACCGCTCTTTATTTTTTATTTAATGGAAAAGTATAAACGTTGCTTCAAAATATACATACCGCTATATTTTGCTGGAATAAAGCTTCATAAAACTAAAGAAGTCATTATAACAAGCCTCAAAGGTATGCGAAGTGTGGAAAAATATTACATTATGACTCCTAACGTAGAGCTACATTAGGATTGGATTATTTGGCTGTGTTACGGGAATATTCCATCTGTGTTATTTGTAAAAATGATGTGTTATTCGAGTATTATATAATGTTATTTGATTATTTTGCAGTGTTATTGTAATATTTCATTGCATTACTTGATTTGGGGTTGAAGTGTTATTGCAATATTCCCCCGCATTACTTGATTTTGGGCTGTGTTATTCCAATAACATAGTGGAAATTGAAATAACACGGGGAATATGTCGAATAATATAGCCCCAAATCAAGTAACGCGATGGAATATTTCAATAACACCGCAAAATAATTGAATAACACCATATAATACTGGAATAACACATCATTTTTACAAATAACACAGATGAAATATTCTCGTAACACCCGAATATTCCAATCCGAACGTAGCTCCACATAACACAGTCGAATATTCCACTTCGCAGGGCCTGGCCCGACCCAACCCTTTTCAACGAAAAAGCATTTTATCACTACTACGCTAATTCCGTCACAAGTTCCTAGAAGGGAATGGAAACTTTCAACTTAATTGTGTCACATTTCTTATTTGAGATCCCACATTAGGGTTTCGAGTTGCTGTGATAGACTGCTCTCTCGATCAAGACATACTGAAGGTAGATTTCAAAGATAATGACAACGAATTGGAATCCGAGGTGAGTTTAGCTTCACTCGGAATATTTTCATTATAGTAAAGCCATTGTTCTGGTTTAGGGATTTGGATTTCTGCGGTTATATTTGTGTGTTTATGAGATGTAACTCCTAAATTATTTATGGTGCTCAGGAGTATTTAATCATTTGTTTGTATAGAGTATTTTTTATGATATTATGTTGTTATTAAGTTGTAATGTGTCGAC
Source organism: Phalaenopsis hybrid cultivar (assembly GCA_002079205.1). Classification (NCBI taxonomy): domain Eukaryota; kingdom Viridiplantae; phylum Streptophyta; class Magnoliopsida; order Asparagales; family Orchidaceae; genus Phalaenopsis; species Phalaenopsis hybrid cultivar. The sequence continues at coordinate 365,374 of JXCR01056283.1, read as the reverse complement.
GTTAATTACATGGGATTGCGGTGTTATCATGGTGTTGTTGTGGTGTTTTTGCCATTTTTTATTACTAGACAAAAGTTGTGAAACATAGTATTATCATGGAGTTATTATGACATTATTGTGGGTTCTTGGCATTGCTTTGTTATTAGGTGAAAGTTGTGAAACATAGTGTTATTGTTGTGTTATTCTAGGATTATTAGAGGGTTATTCTAGTTTTTTTAGTGTTATTTTACTGTTACTGTGGTGTAATCATATTTTTATTCTTGTGTTATTTTGTTGTTATGTTGATGCTATATGCGGGTTATTTGGGTGAGGGTTTTTTTTTTTTACTAGTATTATTCTTATGGTTTAAGGTGCTTAGGGTTGGACTAAGAAGCTGTTGCTGAAACGTTTTGTTTTATTGGGATTATAGTTTTCATTTGGTCTATTTTTCTTATTTAACCATCTTTATAATATTATGCAAATATACAGTTTGTTGAGCCTAGAAATGCTTCCAATGATCCAATTGTAGACAACATTATTTAGACCATTGTCCATAATGAGCAAGAAGCACATGAACACTATTGTGCCTATGCACATCATATTGGTTTTACTATTCGAAAGGATCTTAGCAGTTTTTGCCAAACTCGAAGAAAATTAAGACAAACGACTATTTACGTGAAAATGCTTGTCACAAGAAAGAGACAAAGATAATCAATATGACGAAGTACAAAAAAAGGACACAATGACAAACAGTCAAGTCATGGTTCGATATGTTGTCGATGTTGAGGGCAATTAGACGGTTAAGAAATTTGTAAAAAGTCATAAATAACCTTTGACGGAAACTGGTGATAATCATCTTTTGTGTTCTAGCAGAAAAATAAGCGAGATAAATGCAAATCTGTTGAGATCCATGACAGGATTAGGGATCAAAGTAACAAATGCATTTAACTTCAAGGCTATAGAGGTTGGGAGAGTAAAATCGTGAATTTACAAAGAGAGAAGCCTTTAATTTTATTCAAAGAGATAGAAGAGATAGAATTGAATAAGATGACTTCAACTCTCTGTTACAATTGTTCATGGAGAGGCAAGTTGATGATAGCATTTTTGCGCGAGGGTTCCAATCTGATGAAGGCGACAAACAAATGAGCTTTTTTTGGAGTGATGGTTCGTCTTGGCTTGATTATGATTCTTTTGGGGATGTCATAATTTTTTATACAAGATATAGACTGAATAAGTATAATTTATGCTCAATTCCAAAATAAAACCATTTTATTATTATTAATAACTTGTTATATTTTATCATCTATAGGATTTCCTTTTTTTAATATGATAAATTCTATTTACAATATTTCATATAATCAATATTTATCATATTAAATTCTTGCAAATCTGTTATTCGATTAAATTGACAGTCTTATTGCAGTGTTATTTCAGTATTATTGTGATATTATTTCCATATTATTTGCGTATTATTCCTGTGTGCCTGAGGTAGTCGAGGCTTTATTGGAGTGTCACTCCAATGTTATTTAACGTAACCCACATTGTTTTTGGTTTATTTTGGCGATGTGTTATTCGCCATATTTTGTTGTCTTATTAGGATGTTATTNGAGGCTGCAAAAGCAAAAGCTGAACATATAACTTTTGAGATTTTTAGAGGTTTTCAAAAAGTTGTCCTTAAACATTTCATTCACTGAAGCCCTAGACAGATGCCTAATTATGCTCGGTTCATGAAGGATGTTCTGACTAAGAAATGGAAACTAGGAAATTTTTAGAATGTGACCCTGATTAAGGAGTGTAGTGTCATTCTACAAAGGATTTTGCTCTAAGAGATGGGCCCAAGGCGGTTCACCTTTCCATTTTCCATAAGAGAAAAATTTGTAGAGAGAGCCCTTTGTGACATAGGAGTAAATACAAAGTTGATGCCACTATTCATTTTTTAGAGACTTGAGTTAGAAAAGGCCCAGGTTACCAATCTAATCTTACAATTGCTTAACGAACCCTGGTCTACCCTATGGGAATTTATGCTGGGAAAAGTGGATAAATTCATATTTCGTGCAAATTTAATGGTGCTAGACATGGAATGAGACAATGAGATATCATTGATAGTTGTTTGATCCTTCTTTGTCATTAGTAGGGCAATGATTGATGTTTAACAGGGAAAATTGACCATTAGAGTAAATGCGTAGGAAGACACTTTTGATATTCTAAAGTCAATGAGATTTCCCCATTATTCATGTGATGGTCATTGTCATAAGATTGATGTAGGGATGAGGTAGTGTCTAACCATATTATTAAAACTTTGGAAGAAGAGCTAGTAGAGCATTCATAGATTAAGGATCAGAATGAGATAGCTTGGGAAGAATTTGATCTACTATTAGAGAGGAACCCTAGATCCTTTAGGGAGAGATTTTAGTTTTTAGGGATCACCACAAAATTCAATCCCTTAGTGTCATCCACAGAGGTAGTCATTGATATGAAATTGAATGCCTTAATAAGTCACCTTATGTATGCCTATTCAAAAGAGCCTTTAGCCTTGCTTATGATTACTTTAGTAGACTTGTGTGAGGAGTAGGAGGAGAGGTTGATGAGTGTTCTTAGGACATTTATAAGGGCTTTTAGATAGATCATAATTGACATAAAAGGTATAAGCTCGTCCCTATACATGAATAGGAATATGATGAAAGGACATAGATCTAAAGCTAACTCACAGTGGAGACTGGACCCTATTATAAAGGATGTGGTGAAGAAGGAAGTCTTGAGGTGGTTAAATGTGGGCATTATTATTCACTTTGTGTATAAGAAGGGGGAGTGATAGTAGTAGAGAATGAGAGAAATGAGTTGATACCCTGAAGACTGTCATTGGATGTAAGATTTATATTGACTATAGAGAGCTAATTTTGGCTTCTAAGAAATACCATTTTCCCTTCCACTTTATGTTCTAGTTGTTGGTTAGATTAGTAGGCCACTCTTTTTATTGTTTTCTAGATTGTTGTCCAAGATATCACCACAAACCCATAGCAAATAAAGACTAGGATGAGACCACCTTCACTAGCCTCTATAAAACATTTGCCTTTAGGATGCCTTCTGGATTATGCAATACACAAACCACTTTTCAGTGCTACATGATGTCCACCTTCTCTAATTTGATTGAGATTAGAATTTAAATTTTCATGGATGAATTCTATGTATTTGAAACCTCGTTTGAGTCATGCAAAAACAACCTTGCAATAATGTTGCAAGGATGTGAGGAGACCAACTTGATCTTGAACTGGGAGAAGTGTCAATTAATGATCTTGAAAGGGATAGTTTTGGGCCATAAGATTTTTGAGAAGGGAATGGAGGTAGATCTGACTAAGGTTCAAGTGATAGAAAGTTTGTCTTCACCCACTTTTGAAAGTATAATTAAAAGTTTTTAGAGAACACATGGTTTCATCGTCGATACATTAAGGACACTTCTAAGATAACAAAGCCCTTATGCCACCTGTTAGAAAAGTACATACCCTTTCATTTGATGAGACTTGCATAACTGCATTTGAGACTTTAAAAGCCAAATTAGTCACCACACATGCTATTGTTGCACTATATTAGGAGATACCACTTGAGTTGATGTGTGATGCAAGTTAATATATCATAAGAGCAGTATTAGGTCAAGGAAAAGACAAAATTTTCATACCTAAGATCTGACCTACTACTAGAGAAAGATGTTCTTTTCTAAGGATAGATTCTTCTATTGAGATGAGCCCTATCTTTTTAGGAAGTGTAAAGACCAAATTCTCAGGAGACGCATGCTATTGGAAGAGGTCAATGACATCATTAGGTCATATCATGATTCAGAATGTGGGAGGCATTTTGGAGGATTTAGAACTATAGCTAATGTATTACATTCCATATTTTATTGGTCTGCCCTTTTTATTGATGTGATTTAGTTTGTTAAAACTCTGGACAAAATATCAAAGGGTAGGCACTTCTTCAAAGAGATATGAAATGCCCTTGACTTTCACTTTAGAACTTGATATTTTTTATATTCAAAGAGATATGAAAGACACTTTATACCGTAGGAAACATCTATATTGTGGTAGTAGTTGACTATTTCTCCAAGTGGATTGAGACTATGACATTTCCTGATTGCGAGGGTAAGAGTGTTCTAAGATTTTTAAAGTAGTGTATTTTTAGTGAGATTGAAACACATAGGGCGATCATTAATGATGGAAGCAACCATTATTGTATAAAAAATATAGAGACTGCTAACTTTGAAATTACACATAAGGTTTCTACTGCTTTTTAACCTTAGACTAGTGGATTAATTGAAATTTCCAATAGCAAAATCAAGATGACTAGAAAAAATGGTCAATCCAAGTAGAAGATATTGGTCCCTTATACTAGATGAAGCATTGTGGGCTTATAGAATTGCCTTTAAGACACCATAGGTTTATCAACTTATAGACTGATTTTTGGAAAGGTTTGTCATCTGTTAGCAGAATTGGAACACAAAACTTACTGGACAGTTAAGGAATTTAATTACAACTTGAAAGATGTGGCAAAGAAAAGATTACTGCTGTTGAATGAAATTGAGGAAATTAGACAAGAAGCCTAGGAGAATGCCAAAATTCACAAAGAAAAGATGAAGAAATGACATGATCAAAGGCTAAATAGAAATGAATTTCATTTTAGGCTAAAGGTCCTATTTTGTAATTGACAATTAAAATTATTTTTTAGAAAATTTAAGTCTTGGTGGTCATGATTGTGTAAAAGTGTATTCATTTGGGATCATAGATATTCAGGATATGAAAACTAATAATATTTTCAAAGTTAGTGAATAGAGGATACATTTTTACCTAAGTGGTGATAGAAGAGGTCTTAAAGACATCTTAATGTTTGAATCGTCATGATAGTAGATCTTGCATCGTCTAGCGGAGAATGTTAAACAAAGTGCTACCATGGGAGGCAACCTAAGCATTATCCTTGAATTTATTTCATTTTGAAATCAATTTAATTTGTGGTTTTTTGTGCTTAAATCTTATTTTCATCCTTCATGTTATTTTCATGATGTTACGATCATCCGAAGCAGTTGATCCTTGTGAAAATGCAATTGAGTGAATTATCAGGCAAGCACACTTGCTCTTGGCTCCAAGTGCACCCATGCCAAGGCCCTGCGATCTGGCTGACTCGAGTCATGGGTGAGAGAACATTGGCCTTACGATGCCCCTACTTCATATTCCAAGAGCGCTCTTGTCTTACTCTCAATGCACCTGCGCTATACTAGCACACACCAACGTCCCCACATCTTATCCCTAGTGCACCCATGATCCATCAGTGTATCTACATGCCCTGGGTGCCCTGACACGGCCACACCGCATTATATTGCACCTGTACTCGGTCAAGGCACTCCAGCACACCCTTGCTAGGTGCACAGTGTACCAACGCTAGTCTTTATAAATGAATGAAATAGGGTGATTGTTAGCATTTCTCAATTTATATGTCTTCTTCCTACCTTTTACCTTCATCTTCTCTATTCAAACCCTAGCTCCTGGTTGAGGGAGAAGATGGCGGCTAACACCATGCAAAGCCACCAAGGCAAAGCACTCATAGGGAGAAGAAGAGATTTTGCGTCCATTATCCGTGTGAGGTATTTTTTTCAGCTTTTCATGGGATTTCCTTAGTTGAGCTTGCAATCTTCTCTTAACTCCCGCATTCCTTGATCTAAACTCAAATGGAACCTAAGGCCAATCGGAGGAAAGAGACTTATTTTGATAATAAGAAGTTTGTAAACTTAAATGCATCAATTTGGTTCAATGTCTTCTTATAATCAACAAAATCGATCTCCAAGGTGGTATTTTTACAACTCGGTGGTTAATTTATGGGCATCATCGTAGCATGAGGATGGGAACATTTTTGTTATTGTATCTCCCTCATTATAGTTCCAATAGTTTGTGAGTTCTTCCTGATTACAAAACAACTCAGGAACGATAAGGTCGTTGTGCGGCAAAAATGCTTTAGATGAATGAAATATTGCAAATCCCCAACTTGCCAAATGGTGAGTTCTCCAATCACCTGCCTCCCGATGTTAAGGAAATGATCAATTTTCTAACCAACCGCAGTCCGGAGTGATGAATGTGGAATGAGAAAATTATTTATTTCCCTAGCTTAGCCATGACCATAGAGCACAATGCCTGGTTTTATTTCATATTTGTCAGGATGATGCCCATGAAGAAACCCTTTGAGGAGACTGAGGACATTATCATCTTGAATTATTGCATTCAGACAGGCAAATTGATGGATATCAGTGTGGTCCTGACTGTCCCCCTAAGCCAAATCATTAGCAGAAACACCACTGTGTGATTGGGCACCCGCGCATAGTCACCGCATTATGTGTCGCCATCGAAGTGGTAGGGGAGAGATAAGATGAGGTGTTAAACATTCCCATGGTGATCACCAATGCCATTAGACACTCCCTTGCACGGACTCTGACACATGAGATTGGAGAAAGCACGATGGAAGAGGGATCTGCATGACTCGAACCATCCTAACCCAAACCTACTAGGACAGTCGTAGCAGATCAATTTTATTGATACAGATGTTGGAGCCCTCAACTGGGAGGTGTCTGATTTTTACAATCTATCCCATCATTATTCCATCCAGCACCAGCAGCAGTACAAATATCAGTACCGATGTTGTGCTAGAGGAGATGCATTGCAGGTAGGCGTAACATTCCCACCATTCAGTCTGTATGAATATGACATTGTACCAATGGAGGCTGACAATGAGCAGACTGGAGATAGTCGAGCATTTTGCCCATTTTTTTGTGCATTTCTGCTTGGTGGGTCTATGAGTTAAAATTGATTTGAATGACATCATTATATTTTATTTGAATGGTAGGATTATATATCTTTTTGGTCATGTGTAGACTCTTAAGTGGTGTGGATATTTTGGATGATATTGATGTTGCTTTCATACTTCCAAAGTTCCTTGTTCTTCTTTATGGATCCCGATAGTTGGAATGATACTCATACATAATTTCTGTAATCCCGCACACAATAGATAGTACCTGCTCTTTTAATAGTGCTGCATGTTTGTCATATTTTACTCTTTGTTTTTGCTATTCCTGCTTTTATAGGTAAATTTCTATGTTATTTTGGTAGACACGAAATAAGTTTAGGGGAGCAATTTTCACTTATGTGGTGGCCTAATAGTAGTTCTAACTTTGTGCTCAAATTTTATTTTGATTAAGCATGCTTTATGGACAATTTATATTTAAATAAATGGAGAGAAAAATTGTTAAGCTAATGTGAAATCCATTTGAAAGTTCTAAATTAAGTTTTTTTTTTTATAATCAGCTAGTACTAGTATTTAATCACCCTACTACAAACATGAATCTCTCAATTATTTTAATTTGTATATACCAAAATGACTAGTTAATCTATGAAATTTTAGGTCCTAAATTATCTTTCAAATAGTTTGACTACAAATTAAGGTTAAATTAATTCATAAGATCCTAAAGTTAAAAAAAAGGGTAATTAAATTATCCAAATTAGGAAAAACTGGAGACCTATAATTATTAAAAAAAATTGCTTAACAATATATAATAATTCTCCAGAAAAAGTAAAATTATAATAAAAAAAGTGAAAAGCAAGAAAAGAAACAAACCAAAAAAAATCTCTAAATAAAAGCTTGCTTGGATAATGAAAAGAAGAAGAAGCTTGAGGTTAAGGTGAATAGCACTTCGATTCCCTGTTCTAGTTCACCCACTAAATTAGATAATGTAAACAATTTCCTAATGAGAATGTGAGATCCTATGAACCAAGAAAAAGCTAAGAGATAGGTGATTCTTTGACTTAAATTTAAGATCATAAAATACCTGGGATTGATGAAAACATTTGTTATCCCACTAAAATAATTGAATTGAGAAGAATTTATGTTAAGAAAAAGTTGATTAAAGAAAAATAGGGGTGCTTGTCGATTTGTAAAAATCCATGCTTCAGATGGAGTTTGCAAAGTCTTAATAAATTTTTACCTCACATTAGTAAAGGCAAGGGCACCCTATAAGATCAATTATCCTAAGATTGACAGAAGTGATAAGATTACTTGAGGGCAAGTAATGAACAAGTTTAGGGGATTTTATATGCAAGAAACATGTGCAAATTACCTACAATTTTTCTCTTATTATTACTTATTCATTGACATTTTAATGTTTGAGAAATGTATTTTTTTCTAATATTGTGCATGTGGCAGGAGTCGAGCCGCCTATGAGTGAAAAAAAGGTCATTTGAAACTAATAGAAAGAGATTTGAGGCTAAAGCAGTGACATGCCTTAAATGTGCTACTTTTTACATACATTTAATGCTTATTTTTTGTAATATTGCACTTTAAAGGAAGGTATTTTTGTATTTTTGATTATAGCTACAATAGGTTAAGCAATTGGAGCAAATGGAGCGCAAAATGGAGCAATTTGGAGTCAAATAGAGCAAAGAAGGAAATTGTGAACCGACGCCTAGGCACCAGACAATTATTTCATGCTTCTAAAAGGCTGACACCTAGGCGCCACGGTTGGGCACCTAGGCGCCAGAAACTAACTTGAAGTTTTTTTAAGCACTTTGGACGGATTTTCAAAGTGGCGTGTCTATTTGAGTGAGAGGGAAGAAGAAGACACTGTGGATGAAGATTTCCAAGTCTCTAGAATGCATGAGAAGAGGTAAAATGAGAGGTTCCTTTCATTTTCTACATTTTTGAGTGATATTTGAGTGAAATTGTAATGAGAGTTTGAGAGATCTTCAAAGGAACTTCAGAAGATTTTCTTGGGGAGGAGTTTGAGATAAGTGTTTTGTATTTTTATTTATTTTTTGTTAAATTGTATTGTGTAAATCTAAGTTTAAATATTAATCCATGTGTTGTTGTATTTTCCACATGAAATCTGAGTAATTTTATTTACCTTTCTTCTTATGATGCATGTGTAGGATTGGAATTGTTTTTATTTCAATATTGTGATGGTATATAACTTTATGCTTAATTTACTTATGCAATTTGGCCAATTCATATGTTAAAACATATTGTGAAAATGTAATGATATGGGACGGCTATGTTATTTCTCAATTAGTAATTACCAAACTAAACATTATGATGAAGAAAAATTAATCTTGGGGTGAGTGCTAATAGATATGGAGATAAGTATTGACAGGTGAAAATTAGTGATTATAGGCCGACAGGCTAGAACCTTAACCAATTTGATCTTGGGTTTGAAACTTAAAGCTAGGTTACCCAAATTGAGTTCTTATGTTGGTGTTCTTGGGTGACAGGTTAGAATCTACCTAGCATAACTAAAGATGTAGGAACTTAACACTAGGTTAGCCAAAGTTCTTTAAGAGCTCAAAAGGGCAAAGAATATGTATGCTCCTATTTGTTACAAAACTAAATTTAAATTTATAAATATTTGATTCCTACATTGATAATGATCTCATTGTAAGAAGGACTTCCATATAATTTGACCTCTTCTAAGTAAAGTTAGTTTAGAATAACATAACACTTTCTTTATGTTTAGAAATAAACTTAGTAGGCATAAGTACTCCATTGTACACATATAATTTTGATCTTAATTTCTAGATAAGTTACTTGCACTTTAAGTAGAGTTATACCAAGTCTATAAAAAGAGTTTTTCTTTCTTTGTGGAATCGATAATTGATACTAAAAGAAAGTCTTATATCACTTGAACGATACGTGCACTTGCGTTTATTTTCCTGGTGAGTTTTTGAAATTAATAATTTAAAAAGATATTTTAAAATTAGTAATTCCTACATCACTAGCAGTACCCACTATAAACACATAAAATTATACTATTAACAAAGAAAGCAGACAAGTTTTTGGCGTTGTTGTAGGGGAAGCGACAAAATTTTTTACTTANAAGTACTCCATTGTACACATATAATTTTGATCTTAATTCCTAGATAAGTTACTTGCACTTTAAGTAGAGTTACACCAAGTCTATAAAAAGAGTTTTTCTTTCTTTATGGGATCGATAATTGATACTAAAAGAAAGTCTTATATCACTTGAACGATACGTGCACTTGCATTTATTTTCTTGGTGAGTTTTTGAAATTAATAATTTAAAAAGATATTTTAAAATTAGTAAATGCATCACTAGCAGTACCCACTATAAACACATAAAATTATATTATTAACAAAGAAAGCAGACAAGTTTTTGGCGTTGTTGTTGGGGAAGCGACAAAATTTTTTACTTNGTACTCTACGATTCTGAGTTAGAACAAACTATTAGAAAATTTTGGAAACAAAAAGAACTTCCCAATTTAAAATAAATGGTGAACACATCACATAACAACTTAGATAATCAAACTATTAAAAATGAACATCATCAAATACAAAGACTTTTAATCGATTATGCAAACCCTACAACAAAAGAAATTCACATTAGCATACAAACCCTTGTTGTAGCGGCTAACTGATTTGAACTGAAAACCTGTTATAATTTAAATGGTACAGAACAACCAGTTTGGGGGATATCTATTAGAGGATCCAAACTTACGCCAAGCTAGTTTTCTAGAATTATGTTATACATTTAAGTACGATGGCATGTCAAATGATACTGTTAGACTTAGATTTTTTCCTTTTTCATAGAAGAATAAGACTAAGATGTGGTTGAACTGTTTAACACCTGAATCGCGCTGATTTAGCACTGAAATTTTTATCTAAGTATTTTATCCCTTCAAGAGCTGTTAAACTTAGATATGATATTACCTCATTATCTCAGTATGAGGGTGAGTAAATTTGTAAATCCTGGGAAAGATTTAAAGAACTTTTTAGGAAGTGTCTACATCACGTTTTACCAGACTGGTTGATTAGTAAATATTTTATAATGGGCTAGTAAGACCCCTTAGATCTATCATTAACATTGTTGATGATGGTTCATTGATGTCAAAACCATTTGATGAAGCATATTCTTTAATCAAAGAGATGGTTACTAACAACTTTCAATGGCCCTCTAAAAGGGTAAACCCTAAGAAAGCAGCCAGTGTTCATGATATTGATATGATCTCTATTTTCGCTTCCCACAATATCTAGGAAGTTAGACCAATTTAAAATGAAGATACGTGAAACACTTCAAGTGAGTGAGGAAAACTCATTGGGACAAATAATTGGTTATTAATCACCTCAATAAGAGACTTTAAATGAAATTATTAATAGACTCAATAATCCATATTCTAACTATTATAACCCAAGTTGGAAGAACCACCCTAATTTTAACTAGAATAATAATTCTGGTGGTGGAAACTAATAATGGGGAAATAATCAAATAAATATATTCGAAAGTTGAAACAACCAGGGCAGTATTAATTATAGACCTTCTTATCCTATTTGGCTTTAACAATAACCAGCAATGTAAGGAGAAGAAATTGTTAATGGAAGAAGTGGTGTTACACATCAGGAGTCAATTACAAAATTAGAGTCCTTCAATTAGAAATATTGCGAATCTACTGGGATAAATTGCTAACTCGCTTAGCAATATGCCTCAGAGTACTTTTCCTAGTAACACTAAACTTAATCCTAAAATAAAACCAAAGATAAAGTTAAAGTTTCAAGCTAATAAGTGGTAGAGATTTGGATACTTAAGTGCCAAAAGAGATTAAAGTATAGAAAACTGAAAAGGTTAAATAAAATATTTTGAAAGACTTTAAAAAACCTATCTCTCCATCTAGGATAAATTTAGAGAAACCACCACCTTCATTTTCCCAGAGACTTAGACAACAAAAGCTGGATAAACATGTTTTGAAGTTCTTGGAAATATTCAAGAAGCTACTATTAACATTTCTTTCACTGAAGCTCTAGAATAAATGTCGAGCTATGTAAAATTTATGAAGGATATTCTTAACAAGAAAAAGTAGTTTAGAGATCACGAGAGCATTGCACTTGTGAGGAGTGCATTGTAATAATTCAGAAAAATTTTCCTAATAACTTAAAGATCTTGGTGTATTTACTATTTCATGTCTGATAGGAGAAAGATTTCTTGGAAAAGCTCTATGTGACTTAGGAGCTAGCATTAACCTCATGTCCTTATCTATATTAACAAGGTTAGGCTTAGGAGAGATTTCTCTAACTAATGTAACCCGTTAGTTAGTTGATTATTCAATCATGTATGCAAAAGAGGTTATAGAAGGCATACTAGTTAAGGTGGATAAATTTATCTTAGCTATGAATTTCATTTTTTTTAGATATAGATGAAAATAAAGAAATGCTGATTATTTTAGGGAGACTTTTCCTTGCTACTGGACGAGCTATGATTGATGTACATAAAGAGAGTTAATCTTGAGCGGTAATGACCAGGAAGTTACTTTTAATGGGTTAAATTTTATGAAGTATCCAACTAAAGGAAAAGAAGATGAGTGTTTTATAATGGAGATTATTGATTATTTGAGTAATAACTAATTCAGAGAAAGTTGTGAATTTAAACAGGACAACAAGAACTGGAGTATGAAAATGATACTAATTTTCATGATAAGTGTATTAAGATGATCAATGAGGATTCAAACAATGTTTAGGAATGGTTTGAGCTTTAAGATGCTATAGAAAATAGTAAACCTCTCATTCCTTTTATTGAAGAACCTTCTGAACTAAAGATGAAGGTATTCCCTATGCATTTAAAGTTTGATTTTCTAGGAAACTCATTAACACTACCTGTTATGATATCCTCATATTTGACTCAAACTCAAAAAGAAAAAGTAATGGAAACTTTGAGAAATTATAAGAAGGCCTTTGGATGGACGTTAGGAGATATTAAAGATATCAGATCTTCAATTTGTAGGCATAAAATTTTAATGGAAGATAATCATAAGCCTAAGACAGATCCTCAAAGGAGATTGAATCCTATAATGAAAGAAGTTGTAAATAAGGAAATTTTAAAGTGGTTGGATGTTGGAATCATCCATCTTATTTCTAACTGTGCTTGGATTTGTCCAATTCATTGTGTTACTAAGAAAGGTGGAGTGACCGTAGCTGTAAATGAACAAAATGAATTATTTACAACTAGACAAGTCATCGGGTGGCAAATTTATATTGATTATAGAAAATTAAATCTCGCAACAAGGAAAGATCACTTTCCTCAACCTTCTTTGGACCAAATGTTGGGCAGGTTAGCTAGACATCATTATTTCTATTTTTGGATGGATATTCAAGATACCACTAGATACCTATAGGACCTGAGGATCGAGAAAAGACAACTTTCACAAGTCCCTATGTAACATTTGCATTTAGATGAATGTCTTTTAGTTTATGCAATGCACCTACAACTTTTCAAAGGTGCATGATGTCCATTTTCTACGATTTAATTGAGAAAGGAATTGAAGTTTTCATGGATGGCTTTTCAGTTTTTGGAACCTCCATTGCTTCTTGCTTAGTTCATTTAGCAAGAGTTTAAAAACATTGTGAAGAAGAAAAATATAGTTCTCAATTGAGAAAAATGCCAATTTATGATCGTAGGTGGAATTGTTTTAGGGCATAAAATTTCTAAAAGTTGTACGAAAGTAGATCCAGCTAAAATACAAGTTATAACTAAACTACCTCCTCCTAATATAGTGAGAGAAGTTATGAGTTTTCTAAGACATGCTAGCTTTTACAAGTGATATAATAAAAACTTTTAAAAAATGGCCAAGCTTTATGTCATCTTTTGGAAAAAGATGTGATATTTTATTTCAACCAGGAATGACTCAATGCCTTCATTTTATATTGGGAAAAATTAATCACCACACCTATTATTATTTCACCTGATTAGGGAAAACTATTTTGAATTAATGTGTGATATGAGTGATTATGTTATTGGGTTGTGTTAAGGCAAAAATAAGATAATATTTTTAAAGTTATTTAATATGTTAGTAAAACTCTTAATGAATCTTAGATAAATTATACTACTGCTGAAAAGGAATTATTGACAATAGTATTTGCTTTTGATAAGTTTAGACCATAATTAACTGAAATAAAATATACAATTCATACTGATCATTCTGTTTTAATATCTTATGCTGAAGAAATATGTTAAACCAGGATTAATTTGGTGGGTCCTGCTGATGCAGGAATTTGATTTCAAGGTGATGAATAGAAGGAGATCAAATAATCAAATTGTTGATCATTTATCAAAGCTTGAACAGGGAAATATGTAATTTTTATAATGAAATAAATAAAAATTTTCTTGATGAACAATTATACACTAAAGCTAAGTGGCATGTTCCATGGCATGTCAACGTTGCAAATTATATAGTAAGTGATATTGTACCTGTAAGATTAACATACCAACAATAAAAAAAATTTATGTGTGATACCAAATATTAATTTTTGGATGACCCTTATTTATATAAGAAATGTAAAGATCAAGTTTTTCCAAAATGTGTACCATTTGAAGAAACTCATGAAATTATTCAAAAATGTCATGTTCTAAGTTTGGTAGAAATTTTGGAGTTAATAAAAATGCATTTAAGATCTTACAATCTGGATTTATTGGTCTACTTTATTCAGGGAAGTTAATATTTATGTAAAAACTTGTGATAGATGTCAAAGAATATGCAATAATTCTAAAAGNTTTCTAAGACATGCTAGCTTTTACAAGTGATATAATAAAAACTTTTAAAAAATGGCCAAGCTTTATGTCATCATTTGGAAAAAAGATGTGATATTTTTTTCAACCAGAAATGCCTCAATGCCTTCATTTTATATTGGGAAAAATTAATCACCACACCCATTATTATTTCTCCGGATTAGGGAAAACTATTTGAATTAATGTGTGATATGAGTGCTTATGTTATTGGGGTTGTGTTAAGGCAAAAATAAGATATTATTTTTAAAGTTCTTTAATATGTCAGTTAACTCTTAATGAATCTCAGATAAATTATACTACTACGGAAAAGGAATTATTGACAATAGTATTTGCTTTTGATAAGTTTAAACCATATCTAACTGAAATAAAATATACAGTTCATACTGATCATTCTGTTTTTATATCTTATGCTGAAGAAATATGATAAAACAGGATTAATTTGGGGGGTCCTGCTGATGCAGGAATTTGATTTCGAGGTGATGAATAGAAGGAGATCAAATAATCAAATTGTTGATCATTTGTCAAAGCTTGAATAGGAAAAATATGTAATTTTTATAATTAAATAAATAAAAATTTTCTTGATGAACAATTATACACTATATCTGAGTGTCATGTTCCATGGCATGTCAACATTGCAAATTATATAAAAAGTAATATTGTACCTGTAAGATTAACATACCAACAATAAAAAAAATTTATGTGTGATACCAAATCTTAATTTTTGGATGACCCTTATTTATATAAGAAATGTAAAGATCAAGTTATTCCAAGATGTGTACCATTTGAAGAAACTCATGAAATTATTCAAAAATGTCATGTTCTAAGTTTGGGAGAAATTTTGGAGTCAATAGAAATGCATTTAAGATCTTACAATCTGGATTTTATTGGTCTACTTTATTTAGGGATGTTAATATTTATGTAAAAACTTGTGATAGATGTCAAAGAATATGAAATAATTCTAAAATGAATAAAATGCATCTAAATTTTACTTTAGAAGTTGAAATTTTTTATGTATGAGATTTGGATTTTATGGGACCATTTATACCATCTTCAAGAAACATATATATTTTAATTGTTGTGGATTATGTGTTTAAATGGATTGAAGTGGTTGCTTTACCCCACTATTATGCTCAGAGCTTTGCAAAATTTTTAAGGAAAAATATTTTTAGCAGATTTGGCATGCCATGACTAATAATTATAGATGGGGGAAGTCATTTTATAAATAAATGAATTAAAAAATTAATTGAAAATTTTGAAATTAAATATAGACTTGCTACATTGTATCACCCTCATACCAGTGGTCTAGCTAAAGTTTCTAATCATGCAATTAAAAGAATATTGGAGAAAAAATGTAAATCTTAATAGAAAGGATTGATCTGCTAGACTTAATAATGCATTATGGGTCCATAGAGTTGCGCATAAAACTCCTATAGAAATGTCACCAAATAGGATCTTCTTTGGAAGGTGTGTCATTTTTCAGTAGAACTTGAGCATAAAGCTTACTAGGTTGTAAAGGAATTTATTCATAATTTGAAAGATGCTGGAGGAAACGATAATTGCAATTAAATGAGCTTAAGGAAATTAAAAATGAATCTTATGAGAATGTATAGATTTATAAGGAAAAGATGAAAACTTGGCATCATCAGAAGAATTTAAGAAAATATATTAAATATGTACAAGAAGTTTTGCTATATAATACAAGATTGAAATTATTTACCATAAAACTTAAGTTGAGGTGGTCGGGGTCATTTATTTAAATAAAAGTTTATCCATATGGTGATGTGGTTATTAAAGACCAAAAAACAGAAAGATTGTTAAATGTAAATGGACATAGACTGAAACCTTACAAAAGTGGCAACAAACCTATATTTGATGAAATTCTAACGTTGGGTCAACCAAAGTAAATATTGGATACTCAGGCCGATGATGTTTAACCTAGCTTGTCGTGGGAGGCAATTTATGGTTATCTGTATGGATTGATTTTTTTCATTATTGCTATAAAGATTTATAGTTGTGTGGTTATGTTGAATGTATTAAGTGTTAATGAGACTTGCATGATGAGAAGCGACACAAAACACTAATTTTAATTATCAAGATGCGGTTGGGATGTGTTAATTGGACCTAAGGCGAGTGGTGTCAATTCTAACACTGGTGCCTAAGCACCAGAACCCTGGTGCCAAAGTGCCCTGTTAAAGAAAGTCTGACGCTTAAGCGTTCATACTGGTGCCTAAGTGCCAAAGTTTGAAAATGTTTAAATGACCACCCCAAACAGTTTTGAACCTACTTCTTCCCCTTTAAAACTGCCATAAACCTGCATGATGTTCATAAGGGGTCATCATCTTGGCATTTGAGATTTCTTGGGAGAAAGAAAAAGGCAAGAATTGTCTTTTCTTGATAAGTACTCTTCTCTATACTAAGTATTTCACTTTGGATCTAGATAGCCTTCATGTTTGAGATAATGTCATTAAGTTAAGAGGGAAAGGTTACGTGAAAAAGAAAGACACTTGGGGAGAGTGGATGTGCTCTTTACATTGCCATTTTAAGTTAAATATCTTCTCTATTTGAACTCATACGTTCATTTCTTAGATTTTTTTAGATACTATGGAACCTAGAACCAAGGGAAGCAAAAGCAATGGCGTATTTGATAGAAAAAAGTTCATCAATGAAGAAGCTCAGAATTATTACAATGGATTTCTTGCATCAAATAAATTGATTAAGGAAAGGGAATTTATCACACCTAGTGGGGACGTGGAAGCAGTAATTGTTCAACAACGCTGGGAAGTGTTCTTTTACACTACCGCTGCAGCTGTTATTTCTCTAGTTAAGGATTTCTACAGCAATCTTCCAAAATTACATCAATGTTTCAACTTTGTTAAAGGCAGATTGGTACCATTGAGTCCATCTTGTATCAACGAATTATTTCTATTGAAAAATCTTTCTATTTGCAGTTATGCCAATTTTTCCCCAACCAAGGACAAATTGGAAAAAATTTCAAATTCCTTGCTAACAGTGAAGGAACTTAAAAAAGAAGGAATGAATCAAAAGTGAGTTTTTGGGCTTCAAAATTAAACTCATCCTCTAAAGCTTGTCATTTCTTTCTTGTTTCCAAGTTACTTCCTTCTACGAACCTTAGAGAAGTAACAAAGGAGACTGTTATCCTAAATCACTACATTTAAACTGGCAAGCTTATTGATGTAGGGGCACTAATTTTTTAATCCATAACTAACTTTTCATTAAATTTCTCCACTATGGGACTAGGACATCTGATTGTTATCATTTCTCTTTATAGTTAAGGCTAGGTACAATATGAGAATTGGGAAAATGTACTTCTGCCTTGGAAACCCCTGAACCAATTTTGTTGTGATGTATGATAGCATTGATGTTCTAGCTAGGCATGGTGATAGTTCCTGTATGGATCAGTTTTCTTCTCGCCCTTCCACATCATCATCATGTCTACGATCAGTTGTTAGCATTGCAAGTATAGTAGAAAAGATTTTGAAGATAGAGGATGAAATGATGATTATTCAAACCAAAGTTAACAACATCTCTGATCAAATTGACCATCTGGACTGACACATTAAGCTCCAAGCAATCATGTTGCAAAGTTCCAAGAGGCATAAATATAGATGCGTCAGAAAATAAGTGAATCAGAGATGATTTTGCAAAAGAATTTCCTTTCTTACCCTCTTATAATATGTATCTGCACCACCAGTTGATGAATGAGAATATAGAGGAAGATACTGTTAATGATGAAAGTGAGTAGTAGCTATTATATGTTGAAATAGGATATATAAGTGTATTTGATTTTGTGTTGAACTTTGATTTGTAGGTGTTTGTGTGTTTGCATGTTTGTATGTCTATGTGTTGGTTTGTCTATCTCTTCATCATTTTATGTGGATTTATGTTTGTTTTTTTGTTTAGAACTAATGTATATGTTTATGTCTTTAAATTTTTTTGTGCAAATGAAAGTTGAAAGAAGTTTGGAAGATGATAAATTATCAAAATGATGTTGAATTGAAAAAATTAGGGTTTGGAAACCTTTGGTGTGTGGTGCTTTTCTCTAAAAAAATAAAAAACTTTAAAAGTTGAGCACTGGCACGTAGGCACCAAAATATGGCGCATAAGCTCCACTAACTTGAGATCAAGGTGCCTAAGCGTTGAATCTTGCGAGTAAGTGTCGAACCTGCTTGCACCCCCGAAAAAAAAAACCAGTTTGACCCCATTTTTTTTTCGCGTCTCGTCTTCCTCACCTCCGATTTTTACCGGTGCTTCTCCCTCCTCTTACATTGCAATTATTAAAGATTTTTGGTCTAAAAATGTTGGATTTCTTCTTCTCTAAGTAAAATCTAAGCTTTTATCTGGGAATTTTCATCTTTAGCCATGGATTTCATGTACATTTGGAAAATTTTGAAATTTTTGAGTAACTTTATAATGAGGAGAAGAAACTCCATGGAATAAGTTTATTTTGCAATATATTTGCATTAGGAAGCTTATGCAACATATATATTAGATTTATCAAAATTTTATATGGCTCCTAAAACAAAGAGGGGAAAGGGAGAAGTGGTTTTTTATCAAAGGAAATTTTTGGACCTTAAAGCTCAGCAGAGATATAATGAGTATTAGGTATCAAAGTAGTCAATCTAGAAATGAGCATTTATTTGTACTGGTGGAGCTTTTGAAAGCCTTATAGTTGATCGCCACTGGGAAGTTTTCTATTATACCACAGCTGTTGTTAATATTTTTTTTGTTCGTGAGTTTTATGCTAACATCTCTGAGATCGCTGATGAATCTGTGGTAGTTAAGTGGAAAAGAGTTTACTTTACTCTGGCCTGTATTAATGCTTTATGCTCATTGGGGATGTTTCAGACTGCTGCTATTCTAGTTACAATCCTACTTATTTGGAGCTTGACAAGATTATTCTATTTTTGACTGGCGGAAGGGGAACTTGGAAGCTTATGAATGATCATAAGGTAAAATTTTCTTCATATGACAAAATAAAAAATACTTTATAAAAACTATCTTTTTTATGTGCAAGACTAATTTTAAAACTAAGCATGTGAACAAAAATTTAGTATGCAGAGTGTAAATATTAAAGGCTGGAATAAGAATTTTATCAGCATATAAGTTTAAAATAAGATAATAAACCAAACATTAAAAGTCAAATTTAAGAGGAGAATCATGTGGAATACACTAACTTAGGGTAGAAAACCAAATCGAGAACCAAGTAGAAAATATTAACTTAGGATAGAAAACTAAATATGGAACATGAACTTAGAAGACATGATTATTACTAAGGACTTGACATATAAAATAACCAATCTTACTCACTTGGAATAAGTAGGTGCCCTAGGATGAAGTGACCCATAGTTATTGACTAATGCAGCTCTAACCACTTATTAATAAAAAGGTATACATTAATCATTTCTGTGGTAATAGTGAAGACCTCTTCCTATATAGTTGGTTAATATTTTAAGGATCCCAATAAATTTGAGATGATGTAAAGCCATAGATATCTTAGTTGGGGGCATTATTCCAAAAATTTAGGTTAGTCACTCATTTAGCCTCCTATATAGGCTAGGTTTATTCTAGAGTTGGAGCTTCACTTTCTTCTACAGATCTTTTTAGCCTATCCTCCCCCTTTAGTCGAGGGTTAAAGTAAAATCATATCTTCATTATCACTCACACCACAAAATCTCAGATTCAAACATTGAATTCTCAAATCCTTAACTTTCAAATTATATGTGATAAAGTCACTGACATAGTATTGTGCACGATTTAATAAAACACTTTAGTTGCACAACCTAAGCATTTATGCTAGTTTTTATTAAAATAACAACTTTTGTGATTTTTTTTATTCATCTCACAATCAATAAGAACACATAATATTTCAATTACATTAAATTAAGGAAATAAGGCATTGAATGAGCTATTTAATATTCTAAGCTTTAGCAATCATACTCAACATGAGAAATTTTTTATTGGAGGTTGCTTTCTCCAATTTTACCTATTCATTACACTAGACATCATTATTTTATTATTGTTGACATTTATTTATCTAAAAATACTTCCCACACTCAATGTCACATATACCTAGATCTTTATTATAGTTATAACAATACTATATCCAAAGATTATTTCATTGTAGATATTTTTAATATTTCAAGGAACCCACTTACAATAAACTGAGAAGAAATGGAAAAAAAATTTTGTTATTC
The DNA here is from genome assembly GCA_002079205.1 of Phalaenopsis hybrid cultivar. Taxonomy (NCBI): domain Eukaryota; kingdom Viridiplantae; phylum Streptophyta; class Magnoliopsida; order Asparagales; family Orchidaceae; genus Phalaenopsis; species Phalaenopsis hybrid cultivar. The sequence continues at coordinate 344,593 of JXCR01056283.1, read as the reverse complement.
AATTTTATAAGTTCTTTTGCCAAACTCTTAAGGAATAGTGGGCCTTTTGAACAAAATTTAGATAATGGGTAGCTTTTATTTTTGTTTGAGCTAACATATATGTTTAAGTTATGCTTGTCTTCATGCTTTTGTTTCTTTTGTTTTCTTTGCTTTCCTTTTATTTCCTTTTCTTTAGGATTAAGGTTCCATTTTGGTACACAAATAGATTCAAGTATTATTTGAGAAGTTCAATCTTTTTTGTAATTTTTTTTATTGAGTAATATTTTGCTTTTGCAAATAGATAAATAAAATACCTTGGTTTTTGTCCATTTTTTTCATGAACTAATTTTTTTGAAATATAGTCCTAAATATTCATGCCATCAGGATATATTTTAAATCTTTTTCATATCTCCCAAACATCTAGAAATTTTAGGTTGATACGTTTGTAGTTCAATTTTTACAACAATAAGGTTACCACTTTTATTGAATTGAACTTTGTAAAATTCATATTTTCTTACAAAATAACAATAATTCTAATTGGTTTCATCACTTCCTTAAATCTTTTGTGAGATAAATGTTGCTAATCTAAGTATGCATCACATAATCTTATTAACATGATTCTTATCCTAAAAGAAAAAAAAAACCATNTCTTATATATATATATATATATATATATATATATATATATATCTGTGTGTGTGTGTGTGTGTGTAACGATGTATGGATGTATATATTTGGTTGTGCCCGATAGAGTGCATATTTAGCATCTTAGTGTTGTATTAAAATCAATTACATGCACAGATAACAGAAATAATATGTTCAGACACAAGAAGTTCTTTCATGAAAAACCCAAAAAGGAAAAAAAACATGGAGCCTACCACAGTGAGAACAATTCACTTTAAACTTTTGAGTACGAATATTGACCTGTCTTACATGTTGGAAAATAGTAACAAAGTTTCTCCATGTACATTGTTTATATGCAGAATAGTTCATTGTACAAAAGGTCATGAGTCGTTGCTACCTCGTGTGATTGTCGGAATTTCAGTACACTATCATCAGGATACATCATTGCATAGTATTCAGGACACTACGCTACTCCAAAGGGTGTTTTGTTACTCTGCAATGAATCTTGTCAATCCACTGAAGAATTTGTTGCAAAGTATTTTGTTATTCTATTTGATGCACGTCGTTGCTTCTTAGGGTCCACCAATGGTGAAGAGCAGGGAGTGGTAGACGGTGGTTGATGGTAGGAGATGAGTGATTGTCGATAGTGGTCAGTAGCTACAGGAGTGAATGCCAGATCTTCAAATTCATAACACTCTAAGATTTCACTCTTCCAAATATAGGTCTTCCTCTCACTCTTGATCTCTTTCATGAAGGGAGTAGGGATCTAGGAGTCAGAGAATGACATTCCTTGTAAATAATGTAGGAATCTAGACCACTCCATTGAATGGCCTAGAATGATTCTTTTGATCAGATGAAATTTTATGAATATTTTATGTGTCTTGTAGATATCATAATTGACTGATCTTGTGCTCTTTGATTTGAACTCATTGAGATGTTTGTTACTTTATGCTTGTCAAAGTGTTATTCAATGTAAAATTCAAATTTCAATACAAATGAAAGTGTAGGTGTAAGATAGATATCTAGATAAAAATGGTGTAAAATACAAATTTTAATGCATTGATGTAATAAATGTAGGTTTCAACTTTACAATACCATTATTTTATGTATGAAATACAAATTTCAAGTACATTGTAATAACATTATTTTACGCTTTCCATTCTATGTTTTCCATTTTAAATATAAAATGGTATTTAAAATACAAATTTTAATGCACTGAAGTATGTAAATGGTATTTAAACTTTACTATCTATACTAATAATGGTATTTAAACGTTTTCAATGTACAATTCAAATTTCAAGTATTATTAGTATAAATAGTAAAGTTTAACTTTGAAGTATGTAAATAAATAAGAATTGTGAATTATGAATGTAAATACCCATTTTTAAAGGGAAATTCACATACCTAACAGACAATTCTTACATATTTTTGTATCTCAAGTATCCTAATCTTTTAAATTTACATATATGACCTTGTTTCTTCAAGCCTATGCATAAAAAAGTGTATTTCACTTTTACAAAATTATAATCGTGATGTTCTTGATGTGATATTAAATATTTTTGTGTTGTGTGTGTGAGTATAAAAGTTTGAGTTTTAGTTATGTAAATACATAAAAATTGTGTGCTATGAATGTAATTTTTTCTTTTTAAAGAGAAAATCACATATCTAACACACATTTCTTACATATTTTTGTATCTCAAATATCCTTTACATATATGATACTTTGGAGTTTTAAACATATCCATAAAAATGTATATTAAATTTTAACAAGTTGTAATATGGATATTTTTGTGATATTAAAGTTATAAGTGCTTTTTGTGTACTATTGTCTCATAGTTATTTTGTTTATATATTAAAAAATTTAATGGCTCCAGATGGTAGTTGAATTTTTTAAAATTTTTTTAATCAAATATTTTGGTTATTGATGGATATTCATATATTAAGGTCATAGATGTACAACACACTATATCAACATGAAAAGAGATACACTAAAGGGTTCTTAAATAGTGTTGAAACATTCGTGCAAGTAGCATTTGAACCTTCAACGTACATATCTGACGGGTAGCTTTGGTGTACATGTTTGAAACACAGGAATAAAACATAATTAACACGTGAAAATGTTAGGTATGATTTATAACGTTGGTGAGTTCAACTTGATTACTATGTTGGCTTTTACATGGATAGGTTGACCCTTCAATTAGCTCAACTTCATCAACAGTAATGATCCTTAATGTGAGTCTGACTCAAGTAGATTTAAGGAAATGATCTTTGATGGAATAAGATCTTATTATCCGATAAAATGAAGGAAGAGCTACCAAATAAAAAAGCTCATTTTTCTTATGAATTACTGAATGAGACACAGAAAATATTGTGGAAAGTTTGTACATCTCATTCTAAGTTGTTTATAGTTCTCGGAATGCTATAAAATATAATAAGATTTAGCTTGGTCTGAGAGTACATCAATCAATTTGCAAGATTACTTAAGAAGACAAATCCTAAGAAAAATTTAGTTCAACAAAACTTCGACATAATGTTAAACTTTGTCTCTAAGTTAATTTTGAAATCATAGAAGAATGATTATTTTGTAAAAGGATGTTTGTCATTTTTTATAACTGATACAATAGAGACTCAGTGATTATTTTGAGTCACAAAATTTCAAATCTCAAAATTAAAAAAAAAGTAAAATAATGAAATGAATTCCATAAAATTATTTCTTCTATCTACTAGTTATTCCATAACTTTAAAGGTTATTCTCTTATATGTGCACTGCTCCACATATGAGATGTCATCATGCCAAATCAAAGGAAATACATTCAATGTGTAATACCATATAGGGAGAAACAAAAAAAATATTTTGGTCGTACGTATCTTGAACTCATTTTGGGGCTATGTAATATTAGGCTTGGATAATGTTCTAATGGCTTCACTCTACACAGTCATACCGACTAGCCTTACTCTTATTAACTAGTGATCATTACTTTATATAGTCTTTCACCTGAGATGTACATCAGAGCTCCATTCTCTTTTTTTTTTTTTTTTTGACATTGGTTTTTTTAGATCCCAATAGTCTAAAAGAAAAAAATTTGATGTAAATTTGCAGCCACTGATAATAGAGCTATAATTTTTTTTAAGAAACATGTGTCATCAAATAAGATGTTTCTATGAAATAAAACTTTTAATGAAAGTAGCTTTAATGTGGATACTAAGATATTTTCTAACCTATTGAATGTTAGATGGATGAAGCACAACTTGGATGTTAGCTTACCCATATTGCATAACTTCGTCAAAGGTATTTATGCTTTAAATGGAAAAAAATATATGATTTGAATGTCATCATATGTTTTTACACATTGAACACCCTTTCAGATGAAATAAAAAAAAAACATTTAGAAGCNTTCTAACCTATTGAATGTTAGATGGATGAAGCACAATTGGGATGTTAGCTTACCCATATTGCATAACTTTGTCAAAGGTATTTATGCTTTAAATAAAAAATATATATATGATTTGAATGTCATCATATGTTTTAACACATTGAACACCCTTTCGGATGAAATAAAAAAAAACATTTAGAAGTAATAAAATTAAGAAATCAGTGCCACATCTAAGAGTAATTAGGGATGATTTATTCGAGATTGTGAGTGGATTTCCAAAGATTGTTGATTTTTTAGAACCATCTTCATAATGTCCACCAAGTTTTGCTATTACTTATAATTGGAAAAAAAAGTTTATGTTTTGGGATCTACTTTAATAGAAGAACAATATTATTAGATACAATCTTGATGTCATGCACATGAAACTTTTTTTATAATATTTTTAATATTGTGATGGATGTTTATAAAAAACTAATAATAACATGAATGCTATACTAGACTTGAAGAATTTGTATTTAAGGTGAGTTAGAGATTTAAGAAACTACTTTTGGTAACCTTATTAATCACAAAAAAATATATCAATTTAGATAAATGAAAAACAATTTGCAAGTGGTTTAAATATTTTAAATTTCCTAGTGGAGGTGCTTCAAATTTGAGGCGTTATGTTGACCAAAGAGCAAGAAATATATTTAGAGTGAAAAGTCTCGACTTTTAAATTTTCCTGTAAAGTTTGATGTCAATTGTATTTAGTTGCTTATAGAGTGAAATACTTAAGTCATTGATTGAAATCAGTGTGCTCTTCATGAATACAATGGCATCAATGATGTGAATATAATGACATCATTGTAAGGATTCCCTTTTGGAGGCAATTTTGCATCAGTAAGATAATTAGACGATGAGTCTTCCACTTAGGAACCAAAGCAGCAGCGTAAAGTTCCCCCTTCCGGAGCCTCTTATGAGTGGCTCTCCGAGCCAAACTTCTTCACGGGTTGGTTGGTATTATCCCCACAAATATGGATAATATTGGTCGGGATGGGTTTGTCAGAGTCCTCTTCTACTAGAGTTTTTACTTTCTTTTAGTTTGATGCCCCTGGGGCCAGGAACACCTTGAGTTTTTTGGACTAGATTAAATCATTAATTAGGTTTTAGAGGTGTCTACAATTCTCCATATCATGACCATGGTTCATGTGGTATTTGCAAAACTTATTTGTGCTCCCGATAAAAGATTTCTTTTTCATCAGTGGAGCCATCTTAATGTACCTATCTTGCATGGTCTCCACTAACTCTGTCATTATAACCCTTAACTTAGTCGGTTTGGTATTTCTCGGTCGTCTGTTTATGTCATCTTTAGTTGTTTTTGTTGGCCTATCTATCATCATGACATACTGAGGTGGTGAATTGTCTTTACGTTTGGGTTGTGGGTTGTCTTTCAGCCCCCACCCATCATCTTGTGAGGTCTTTTTGTGCGAACGGTGATGAGATTGTTTCGCTTCTGATAAAAATGGGTGACCATACTCCTCAGCCATGATGTGGCAATTGTCTAACTCCAAAAGTTTAAACATGCTCTTGGGCTATAGTAAATTTTAAAAAATGCTTGAATCATTCACTCATCAGCCCGTAAGCTTGGGCAGTCATTGCTACCACAGGTTCCAAATCCTAAACTTTCAATTTTTCGAGAGATATATAAATGAAGGTTTTTGTTTGGTCCTTGCTTAGTTTTTCATAGGGCTTATGAGTTCTTATGAGGCTTCCACGTGCTACCAAACTACACCATGAACATCTTATTGAATTCATCGAAGAAGTTGATTACTCCTATCGGGAGCCCATTAAATCACCTGAGGTCTGATTCCCTTAGCATGGTGTAAAATAATCGACACTTAAGTAATTCTGTATATTTGAGAAGGCTGACAACCGACTCAAAAGAAGCGATATGGTTGATTGGATCACTCCAACCATTGTTTGATTCCAAATATAGAAGTTTTAACTTCTTTGGTGGTTCAACATCAAATATTTGAATGTGTTCTCTGGCTGCAGGTAAACTTCTATTTTTCCAAATCGTGATTTTATCAATGGTGTAGACCCAACACTATCTTGGTTATGGGAATCTTCCACCATTTTAGTCCCTTGAGCTGTTTGGTGGTCTTGAGATGCACGTTCTTCTTGAGGGTTCTACTCTTAGGGAGCTTATGCTCTTTTCTAGAGTAGAGCGCAATTCAATTCCCTCATCCGACCTGTCATTTGATATATGAGTTCCTGAATTTGTCATTGCACAAATTTCCTCACATACTCCTCATTCAGGATATCTCCTAAATGAGTTATTTTTGTGTCGTGCTCCTCTTCTTGTTGGTGGCATGATTTCACACTCACCACATCTTCTAGGATATTGAATCCTAATATGTCCTATGGATCACACTCAAGGTATAAAGTGTAATACGTACGAGAGCAACCGAGAGAGTGAAAGAGAAAATAAAGTGCACAATAGCACAAGTTCTGGAAGAGTAAATTCAATAATCATTTCCAATAAAAAAGATCCCCTATTTATAGGTTCCAAGGGTATCAAATAAAATTATATGTTTATCCTTATTTTAATAGGGATGTTACAAGTCATTATTATAACTCTTTATAATTGGAACCAACTTTGAGTCCCTTTCATATTCATAGTTGATATTGACACTGTTTGGTATCCAAAACTACTGGAAGAGGAGCATTTAATGACCCATTAATCTTGTCATTCGATCAGCTAAAAGCCTTTGGTCAACCGGCATACATTCAATTGCTCGACAAATCATCATTTGGCTCTGTCAATGGAAACATGCTTAGATACCCTTCTGTCATTTGGGTGAACTTGGGCCATTAGGCCGAGGGTGTATCACCCTAATTTGATGGGCTGCTCTTCTTGGACAATGGGCCTTCTTTGAGGATCAGAAAGACATTCTGCGAGGCGCCCTTTGGCCATCTATGTAATGAATTAGGGGATCGACCGATAAAGCTCGTCACGATCAACTGTCCTTCTGATTATGTGTCTCCTATTCATTTGTTTGGTCTCAGTGTTCCGGCCAAAGAAAACAATGCTTAGTATTCCCATTTTTGTGTTCTCAAACGACACCTATTAGATTTTCTGAGATTCTTTTGATCATATTTTTTTATGTAGAGTTGGAATTTAAATTTAATTGTTGATTCAGCTACAGTTTGGCGGAATTTCATATGAAATATTTATCTTTTCTAAGTTCCAACTTACTCGCAGCGAAGTGTAAATATTAATCAGTTTAGTAAAATCAAAATAGTTGAATCGGGGCTCACGATGGAGAAATAAGAAATACGAAACATTAATACCTTCATACAAGTGCATGGTTAAATGGCGAACGCTAGCATGTGAGACCAGCTATGCCACGACGTACGTGCCATGGTTTTTTTATCTACCACGTAAGAATGAGAAAATTGGAGTTTAACGATCTTTTTTGTTACAACAACGATCAGGGTTTTACATCTTATGTTGTTTTATATGATCATCTGAATAATATTAATATATCAATATGATTTAAAAATAAATTGATTTATTAAAAAAAAAGATAAAAATAGCATAAATTATACAAATGAAGTATAATAATAATAATAATAATAATAATAATAATAATAATAATAATAATAATAATAATAATGTTAAATCCAGATCTGTCTGATAGACAGTGTCCAATGAATTGAGAGCGGAAGAGAGAGAGAGAGATAGAGAAGAAGAGGAAGACATGCCCCCTCGAGGACAAATCAGAGTGTCCCGGGCTCGTGGGTTTATTTTATTTCTTTTTTGTTACAACTACATTCAGGGCTTTGCGTCTCATGTTGTTTTATATGATCATCTGAATAATATTAATATATCAATATGATTTGAAAATAAATTGATTTATTAAAAAAAAAAAAAAGATAAAAATAGCATAAATTCTACAAATGAAGTATATAATAATAATAATAATAATAATAATAATAATAATAATAATAATAATGTTAAATTTAAATTTGTCTGATAGACCGTGTCCAATGAATTGAGAGCGGAAGAGAGAGAGATAGAGAAGAAGAGGAAGACATGCCGCCCCACCTTATGAAACATTTATATTTATAGAAGATAAGAGAGATAAAAAATATATAAAAATTACATTTTAAAACTGTTTTAAAGAGAAAGAGCAAATGACATTTTTGTCGCTTTTACTTTTGACTGTTGGATAACCGCGATATTCATGCAAATTCTTCAATACATTATTCCTTGCCTTGATTTTTCGGTTCTGCACCAATCGTGTTATCTATTTATTATAAAGTTTGCAGCTATCCTACATATATTCTATACATGCTTGCCAATAAATGTTTGTAGGTATTGCAAACCTAAGAGATTAGATGGTTTATATGTAATTTATAGAATATTTTATATCTTATGTCTTATGTATGTGATTATCTAGTTATGGCTTTAATCGGTCACTTAAGAGAACTTGTCATTCGATTGATGTGAGGTGGCCCAGGGAGTCATCTAGCTGACCGATTGTTGTAAGGTGGCCGAAGGAGAGAACTTGACCGAGCGACTGACGTGAGGCGGCCGATTGAAGTATTTTTGCCTCCAGCAAGAACTTGTGTTGGCATGGCGAGATCTTAGTGTCATTTTCTGTGTGTGTGTGTCTCTATCTCTCTCTCTCTCTCTCTTTCTCTCTCTCTCNTTATATATTTATATAATATAAGGTATATAATTATTATAATATATTATATTATTATTTTTATATTATACTATAAGAAGGAAATGAAAGCGGAAGCCCTAATCCCCCGTTCGCTTTTTCACCTCTCACGCTGCTCTCCTCTCACGCGGTCACGGCTGCTCCTTCGCTCAAGATCGTGAAACGCTCTCCTCTCACAGAAGCACGAGACCGCAGCCGGTGTTTCTCCTCCGGCTGCTCATTAGCTCAAGATCGTGAAAAGCTCGATGCTCTCCTCTCACGCCGCTCTTCTCTCACGGAAGCACGAGATCGCAGCCGATCTATCTCCTCCGGTTGCTCCTTCTCTCAAGATCGAGACCATCTTCTTCTATCAAAATTGCGAAAAGCTTCTCTCGGTGAGAACTTGTCTCAAAATCGCGAAAGTCTTTGTCTCGATGAGAGCTTAGAGTTGATTTTTTGTGTTCGTTCTCTAATCTCTACTTCTATTTTTTTTTTTTATAAAAGGTATTTTCCCCGGTGAGTCGGCGTTGGATCGACCCGGTATTTTCGTTACTTCGGTTGCTCGGTATTCTTACTGGTTGATAAAAGGCACATTTGTTTTCTTATTTTTTTTCTAAAGTTAAGCGAAGAATTGATAGACTATTTAGAGTCATTAAGCATATGGGGGAAAAAGGCTTATAAAATGGATTTGCTAGAGCATCTGATTATTTTGGACAACTTTAATATGGTTTGCTTTTCACCCTATCATGAATGTGAAGGGAAACTAAACATCAAGGAGATTCTTCTCCTACTCGGCGAACATGATATGTGAAGTGATACTTTTCTTGGTTGGAAAAAGCTCTGAGGCAGTCTTCTAAGATTGCCAACCGTCAATCTTCTTCACAGGGATTCTATTTTCTAAGTTGGAAAAAGTGACGTGAAGTGATACTTTTTAGCCATCTTCCTTGCTTCTTTTTTGTAGAATCGAGTCAGGGCAGGATCAATAATCAACAATTAGGAGTTGGGTATGGGTGTAAATAGAATTCCTCTAGCATGGGACTTTAGATGGGACAATTAAATGCTTCTTGAATCAAGAAGTTCTTACATCATGTTCTCTATTTTCTAAACTTGTTAATCTCAACAGCTGGATTTTCATATAAACAATTTACTGTTGTTTAACTGGATTTTGTTGAAAGTTGGCTCCTTTTCTAATTGTTTTTGAGCTACAGGGAATCTATTGAATCTCTTGAGCTGAATTTTTGATTCAATAAATTATGAGTAAAGCTTGATTTGATTCACTTGTAAGGAATGAAACATATATTGACACGAAAAGTAATTTGTGGCATTGCATAAATGGGTTAACAACTATATGATATATTATTAGTATATTTACATGTAACCATGCAATGGTTATATTGTCTACAGAAGAGCTGTTTTGAGCACTATTTTGGAGACATTTTAAGGTTGTGTTGTGCGATGTTTTACAGAAATTAAAAACATCTTTTTAGGGTTGTTTTGAGCACTGTTTTGGAGACATTTAAAACAGTGTTTTACGGCTGTTTTTGAGACCTTAAAAGCATCATTTTTGGGATGTTTTGTGCATTGTTTTACAGATTAAAAACATCACTTTAGGGCTGTTTTGAGCACTGTTTTGGAGACATTATAAACATTGTTTTAGGGCTATTTTGAGCACTCCTTTAAAGTGTTGTTTTCGAGACATTAAATACTCGATGCTTTTTTACACCATTCAGTGTTTTTTGTATATTACACACCATTGAATATTATATTTTTTGTATAGATATTTATAATGTCAAATGTTGAACATTCTCAATCTGTCTCAAATGACGAACAATTGTCACTTGCAACACAAGAAGGAATCTCAATCTGTCTCAAATAACTACAACTTGTTATTGTAGGATATAACATTGCTGAATGAGAATAATCTTATCCATCTTATGATCATAGAAGCATTACTTTCTAACAATGTGGCCCGGATTTGCATTGGCTATGAAAAAATTTAGAGAAGCCTTTATGTTCTTTCTTCTGTTGGAGACTTCTTCATAAGATAACATGTGTTAGCCACATGATGTTTCAATTGTTCATATTAAAATTGCTCTGTTGTTTTACACTGAAGGAACTTGCAATGCTCTTTTATAAATTACCTGAAAAGTGGCATTTGGAGAGTACGATTAATATGCAATGCTCTTTTATTAATATGCAATGCTCTTGAAGCATCCCATCTTGTTTCCTGCCTTCATATTTCTATTTTTGAGAGTACGATTGCTTACCTGAAAAGTGTCATTTGGAGGAAAATATTTTGGAAGTATTTGGAGGAATATCAATGCAATGCTCTCGTATTTCTTGCTTTCAAATCTTTTGTGGAAGCATTTGGAGAAATATTAATGCCTGAATGGAAGTAATTCAGGGTTCTTTTTAGTCTTAAGGTTTATTGTTTCATAATAATAAGTTTGTTTGAGATAAACATTGGGTTGATAGTTTAGCTGGATATAACATTTCAGTTCAATTATTNATATTAAGTTTCTCAATTTTCAAGCTACTTAATTGCGACAGCTACAATAAAGAAAAGAAAATTTATAACTTAAACATATCTCGAACAGACAATTTGTTAATGATACTTCTTATTGGGTACTTTTTGCGCTTGGTTCTGATATATTTATTGTTATCTGTTGAGTTTGGCATCTTAGAGTATTTTCTATTAGGGATTCTAGTAGTCGGTCAGAGAAGGAGGTCAACAGGCAGAGGAGAAGATCAGTAGTCAGAGTTTTTAGTTCAATTGTCTGACCTGGAGTTGAGTCTTAGAGTTGCTCGCCCCAGAGGGGAGTCTTCTAGTTGCTTGCTCCAGAGGGGAGTCATATAGTTGCTCACACAGAAAGGGAGCTTTTTAGTTGCTCGGCTCGGAAGGGAGTCTTGTGTCTTTGACCAATAGGACGTTCTTGGCGTCGTTGTTCGGCGGCAAGAAAAATTCTACAGAGAAGGATTCTGGCATTGGGGTAACTCATTGGCGAAAGCAGTCTCCAATGGTGAAAGCGCAACAAAGGATGAACTGAGAAAGAGAAAAAGAGCTCATGAGCTGGAGGAGGAAGAGCTTTGTGATATGAGCGTGTCCTGTTGTTCATCTACGAGAAGTGGTCAAAGGAGATATATTTTGAAGAAAATGCATTGGTTAAGAGGGTCGAAGAAGAAAGCGGATACGTCTGACGGGCAGGGATCTCTTTAAGGTCGAACGTGTGGCTTTTGCGTCGTTGCGACTTAGTTGCCGACAGAGAGAACTGGGATGGTTGATCAGTAAGGTGGTCAGTTGGTTGCTATGATGGTTACCACCCAACAACCAATCGATTGCTAGAAGTGGAAATATGAGACGATAAGCTAGTGCAACTAAAAATCTCTTATATCAAACCTCGAGGGAAATTAGATGCCTAGGAAGAACTACAACAGTCTCAGGATCATTGTGGTGGATGACCGACTGAGGGAGTTGGGGTAAGCAGATGAATGAGTGGAGTGAGTTCTCGGTCGTGTCAGTTCCTCTTGTGCTTCTCAATGTTGCTCGTCTTATTGTTGACGACACGATCCATGCTGACCATATCTTAAAGAATATTAAATCCAGGTATGTCAGGTAGACCGTGCCCAAGAAATATAGCATGAGAGGGGGAGAGAGAGAGAGAGAGAGAGAGAGGGAGGAAAACTTGTATTTTCGGGGGCGAAACGGAGTGTCCCTAGGCTCGTGGGCCCATTTTATTCAATTGAAAACTTGAGTTACAAATGAGAGGAGCTAAAAAAGGTCCCCTGTTATATCATGAAACCCTTATCTTTATAGAGGATAAGAGGGATAAAAAATTAAATATAGAGGATAAAAAGGGTAAAAAATTAAATAAAGTAAATAAAGGGTATTCTAATCCCTTTTATTTTTACGCTTACCATTGGATAGTCTTGTTATTCGTGCAGGTTCTTAAATACATTTTTCCTTGCCTTTGTTTTGTGGCTCTGCCCTTATCCTGTTATCTATTTATTATATAGTTTACACCTATCTTGCATATATTTTATACATACTTGTCAATAAAGATTTGCTGGTATTGCAAACCTAAGGTAATAGATGGTGTATATGTAATATATAGAATCTTTTATATCAAATGTTTTACGCATGTTGTTGTATGATTATGGAATTAATCAATTGTTTGAGAGAACTGATCGGTTGACTAATGTAAGGTTGTTGGAGGAGAGATCTAACCGGCCAATTATTGTGAGGTGGGGGAAGTAGAGAACTTAGCCGACTGATTGACGCGAGGTGTCCGACTGAAGTATTTTTGCCAACGACGAGGACTTTTTTTGGCCTTACGAGGTCTTTGGTCATTTTCTATCTTTAATAATAATAATAATAATAAATATGAAATAAATGTGATGGCGAATCGGCCCCAAGTAAATGTCGGAAAGAAGAAAAATTATGCCAATTTTCTTGCCGATCATAAAATGCAAGGGGATTAAAAGAAAACAGCTGCGCATCATATATATTAGTAGCACTCATTCGTTAACGGTAGTTACCTTTGTGTTTTCATCCCACTTAATCATTTTGATTTAGGAAAATTTACTTATGTATTGCACCATCTTTATGGATTTATATATCTAAAAACAAAGCCTTCATTTTAGCATCTATATCAACTTATTCATAAATGAAAAGAAACTATTTTACTTTTTTAAAATGTTAAAAATAATGATTATTTTTATGTCATGAATGATTTCAATGTTACAAAGATAAATGTAACATGAAACTTTTGTTCATTTATATGTAAAATATTANCCGAATCGTAGAGGAGGAGTTCTTAGGGCATGAGTATCGCTAAGGAAAAGAGAGCAGACGCGTCCGAGGGCAGGTCACGGGACTCAATGATGTTGAGGGCAGATCCGTGAAATTAATTTCGAAAACGCGGACTGCAGAGGTCGTTCTGCGATCCACGTCTTTCACAAAATTATAAACGGCTTTCTGCATAATCTGCCAATAAGTGCGAATCAAACGAGACGGCGGCATTTTAAAACGATGCCTTATCTTTTAAGCTGCCCCAAACGGGGCCCATACTTTTTCATGTAAATGTAAAGTGACATATGCAAAAACTGAAGTTTAGGAGTATAACAATATAAATACCAAATCTTCTATCTTGAAATAGTATAAATAAATCCCCAAGCAGATATACTAAACAATTCATTAATGTATCTTAATGATAAATCAAGGCTAGGTAGTTGCATTGAATTTTAAATCTTAGAAAAATAGTTTTTAAGGAAAAAGTTGGTTCAAACACAAATTTATTAACAATGTTGGACAATTTTTAGTATTTTATGGTATAGTTTTGATAATTTTGCATAAGCAAAAGTATTTTTAATATGTTAGATGACGTTTAGTAATTTACTAAATAGTTATATATATGTATATATATATACATATATATATATATATATATATATGTATATATATATACATATATATAACTATTTAGTAAATTACTAAACGTCATCTAACATATTAAAAATACTTTTGCTTATGCAAAATTATCAAAACTATACCATAAAATACTAAAAATTGTCCAACATTGTTAATAAATTTGTGTTTGAACCAACTTTTTCCTTAAAAACTATTTTTCTAAGATTTAAAATTCAATGCAACTACCTAGCCTTGATTTATCATTAAGATACATTAATGAATTGTTTAGTATATCTGCTTGGGGATTTATTTATACTATTTCAAGATAGAAGATTTGGTATTTATATTGTTATACTCCTAAACTTCAGTTTTTGCATATGTCACTTTACATTTACATGAAAAAGTATGGGCCCCGTTTGGGGCAGCTTAAAAGATAAGGCATCGTTTTAAAATGCCGCCGTCTCGTTTGATTCGCACTTATTGGCAGATTATGCAGAAAGCCGTTTATAATTTTGTGAAAGACGTGGATCGCAGAACGACCTCTGCAGTCCGCGTTTTCGAAATTAATTTCACGGATCTGCCCTCAACATCATTGAGTCCCGTGACCTGCCCTCGGACGCGTCTGCTCTCTTTTCCTTAGCGATACTCATGCCCTAAGAACTCCTCCTCTACGATTCGGTTCATTTTCTCTCTTCTCCTTTGCCATCTTCTTCTTCGGCATTCTGCTCAACAGCTATATCTTCTTTTGCAAGGCCATGTTCGTCGTTTGCAATCGTTTGGGAAAGCGATTTCATATGTTTATTTTGGAATTTTTAGTTGTGGAAGGCGGTTTGATCGTCCCCTATGAAAGTCGTTTGCAGTCATTCGGCATTTTGTTTTGATGATTTTTTTTTTCTTTTTGGGTGTGATATTTGATGGATCTGATGATGGATTTGAACACCTTAGATGTCAAATTAGTAGATCCCACTAATAGCTTCTGGAATTAGGTGGTTTTGCTCTTTTTCTGGTTTTTTGTTAGCTATTTATTTCTGTAAAGCTTTACATACATTCCACGCGATCCATATGGATTTATTACATATCTAAAACTCAAGTTTCAATTTATACATCTTTGCCCTTATTTATACATATATGTGGCCTAAAACCTAAGCTTACATATTTATACATATTTGTTGCCATGAGCGTTTCTATTTCTTTAAAACCTAAGCTTAAGAAAAATTTTTGTGCACATGTTTTTGGTGATCTCAAAGATTTAGGGAATAAAAATGTGTGAAAAAGAGGTTTTTAAAAGTGTTATGCCAATGTATGGACACAGGAATTGGGTGATTCTTATATCAAGTTCACCTTTTTTTGGTTTATTAAAATTATTTCATTACAAAAATATGGAGCCAAGATGATTTTTTTGTTTACCTATGCATTCGAAAGATTGGGTATGATTAATGTGGTTTTGATGAGAATATTGTTTTCTTCTTCCAATAAATGGAAAACATCTTTTTTTAATGCTTCATAAATATTATTTTCATTCACATGTATACCACATAAATTATTTATCCCTCAGTTGGGACAATTTTTGTTATGAAAAGAAATATTCTTTGTTTATCTGTTAATCTGACAGAACTCAATGAGTAAAGCTAAAGAAGCTAGATCATCGGCCATGTGGGATAGAGAAGTCACTATTATATTTTGTGATTTATGTCTGAGGGAGGTCGATGTAGGAAATAGACCCATAACGTATTTTAACAAAGAAGGGTGGTAAAATTTAATGGTTAAATTCAAGGAAGTGACTGGAATGAATTATGATCAGATGAAAATGAAGAACAAGTGGGATCAATTAAAAAAAGATTGGAAAATATGTAAATAACTGAAAGGGGATCAACGGGAATAGGTTCGAATCTAGTAAAGCAGACAATAGATGCACCAAAGAATTGATGGGTTGAGAAATTACAAGTACATAATTATCTAATATTACTTTATCTTGAATCAAATTTCGCATTGAGTTGAAATGATTTTATTAATAAAATTTTGTTATATATATCAGGTAGTGTTGTCAGCCAAAAAATTTAAATTTATTGGCATTAATTTAGTTTTGTAGGAGAAACTGAATGGCATGTTCAACACATGAACTCATGCATTCACCTCAAATGATCTAGGGTTTGGCAGCTCAGCACATGAGATGGAGACTGTGCAAATAGGTGAGTCGGGAGAAGGTCCCAGCCAAGTCCACAAAGATGTTCAATCCACTAACATGCTAAAGCGTCCTAGGGTAGAAAAGGAGAATAAGAGGGTCACTTTCATCAAAGGCACCTTTGACACACTGGTTGAAACATGCAAATCGAGGTCTTTTCCCTCGCATGAAAGCTCCATTGAGGAATGTCTTCAAGTCCTCAATAAATATTCTAATGTTAAGGCGGACACAGACGACTATTTAAAATACGTGAAAGTGTTACGAGACCCAATTATAAGATAATTTTTTTTTATGAAGTTGGAACCGCAATACTGAGTCAAATACTTGAACTCTTCTTTGAATGAACGAATGTTTAAGATATTGTGTATTTTATTTCTTATAGCTTTGTTTTATATTTCTGTGAAGGACACTTTTTCTTTCTCTATGGTGGTACTATGTTTTTAATTTCTCTTATACTATGCACTAATTTTGTTTTTTACGATCGTAACTTCTATGTTTTTTCCAAATTTCCATGGTGTACTTTTGATTTTTCCTAGCTAATTTTTTTCTATTAATGAAGTTTATAAATTATTCTTGCATTTGTTTTGTAGTATGGATGAAGAAGAAGTCAACCATATACGCACAGTCGCACTTACCATTATCTTGTTATACTATTATTATCTTAAATACATTGACCGAAACCCATGTATGACGTCGAGTCAGAATAGAGATAGATGGGTGGGTGAGTTATTACAAGGTCATTCTACGCGGTTCTTCAATATGTTCCGTATGATGAAAGTCTTGATCTGCTTAATAAACTCCGGAGCCTTCATGGGTTACACGGCTCAGCAAGAACTACACCAAGAGAAGTGCTTGCAATAACTCAATACATCTTATCTAAGAATGAATCAATCAGAGGAGCTATGAAGCGATTCCAACATTCATCAGAAACCATCTGCAAGTATTTCGCAGTCGGTTTGAACTCTTAAGTGAGTTTGTCCTGCACTGAGGATCCAACATTCCATTCATTTCCTTCACAAATTGCAAATGACCATCGGTGCATGCCATTCTTCAAGGTAGTAATTTAACATTATATTCGTACACTAAATTTGACTACATGACATATGATAAAAGGTTTTAACTGTAACTCCAGGACTGTATAGGAGCTATTGATGGAACACACATCGATGCACGTCTAATTAGTGCAAGGAAAGTTTCCTACATCGGGCGGTGTGGCTCCCACACACAAAACATTATGGTCGTGTGTGATTTTAACATGTGTTTTACCTTTGTTATGGTTGGATGGGAAGGGAGCACCCACAATAGTCGTGTCTTCAAGTTTGCTACTAGAAACCAGAGACATGGTTTTTTGTGTCCTCCTCCAGGTGAACATCAAAATAATTTTGTTAGGTAGTAATTTTGACTTCTAATCACCGTCATTGAGTTGGTAATTACAATTTGGTTGACGTTGGATATCCATTACAAGGGGGATATTATTGAATCTTTTGTAGTGAGTTGTGCAAGTTTTTGTCTTTTTAGCTCACTTTAGAGATCTGTGTAGCTTCACAGGTGAGGTGTAGTATCAAAAAGAAAGGAATTAGAAGGAAAAGAGGAACAATGCATACATTTATATAATTTTCGTAGATATTCAAAAGCTTTTTTGTGAGAAGTATCAGTTGGTAGTAACCGTTTATGTTAAATTTTGTTAAATTACACTAAAAGCAGAAACACTGCATGCCTTTAATGCATATTATTGCATAAATTTTTCTAGAAAAAGTGTTGGTACATGGAAAGTGGTGATATTATGTTTCATTGTTGGGTTGGATTTCAACAATTATGGTTGTAGTATACTATGGCTGCAGTATACTTCAGTATAGATGGCTTTATGTGGGTAATTATGGCTCAAACTATATATTGTTGCCAATAACAAACTATATGAATCTATTGGTTGCATTGCAGTTTGGTACCAACGATTATTTCCTGTGGTGATAATAATGCCACTATAAAACAATTTTATTGAGAAGTTAGCATTTAACTGTATTAGTTGTACTTATGCTCTTTTCTAGTAAACTGGTTTTAGAATTGATAATGTTTGGTTGTACATTACAAGCATTATTCTCATACAGTTATTGTATTGGACCATGGAGGATTTAGGATTTCTGTTGAAAGCTTTGCAACATGCTCAATTCATATTAACATGAAGTTTGATTTTAAAGGCTGCTTATGAGCTGCAGGGTTCTCATTTCATGTCATATTCACATGCAGTTAGATTATAAGGTGCAGGTTTCTTATTTTATTTCATGAGATGCAGGGTGATTATGGCTCTTTAGTTGGGAATGTTAGACACACAAACAAATTTTTAATGCCTTCTTGAAACATTTTACTGGAATGTTAGATAGGCATGTATGTATGAATGCTATTAAGTATATGAATGAATGCTATTACTGCTATTGGGGAAAGCTGTAGGAATTTGCTGAGAATTTTAAAGGAAAGCATATAATTTTTTTTAAGTTACATGAAGTTCTTTGGAGGTTGTAGTTTGTATGAATATGTATCTCATTATGAGCTGGAGGTTGTATGAATGAATGCTATGAATTTGCAATTGTCAGTTGTTGGTTTGGTTATCTTGTGTTCTCTTGTTGCTAATTTGGTTATCCTGTGTTTACATAAGGATTGTGCTTCAGAGTTTGTTGATAATTCTAGGATGTAGCTTGTTGGGTCTCATTATAGTGCAAGGATGCTATATGTGGCTGCTATATATGGCTGTTATATATGGGTCATATGTTAACATCTATGGGATGGTAAAAATAAAGTTTTTTCAATAGCAATATGTTGGTTGTTTATTGTTTTATACGTAGAAGTTGAGACATGCTCTTCTTCCTTTCAAATTACCTACTGCATAATTTGGTTGCTTCAAAGTAGTTGCTGCTTTATTATATGGATATTTGGATTTATGAAGTTAGCTTTTTTCAGAAACAAAGTTGCCTATGATTTTAGTAGCTCAGTTGGCATTACATAGGAATTGGGATGTATGTAAATAAATCTCAATGGTGATGATGCGGCATCTTTGGATTGCCTAGTTATTCTTAGGTGACCAGTGCAGCCATTACCACTAGGATCTTTTAGGCATTACGTCTGTTGGCATTACAAAGTAACCTATGTTTTAATCTTTTTAATTTGATTGAACAACCTATTTTTTGGCTTAAAGTGACCTGCTTTCACATTTGAATTTATGGAGCAAATGCTACTATATGGCTTTATGTACTATAAAAAAAATTTTAATGGTAAATTGTACTGATTTTATCGAGATTATTGTGGAACAATTTCGATGGCCACACAAATTTATTTTCGGCAACCATTACCTCCATATTTTAGTAAGTAAATTTTCTATATTTCCAAATTTTTTTACTGATCAATTTTTCTTTTAATAACCGTAGGACGATGAGTTCCAGATATTCAGGGAAGTACAGGTAGGTGATGTGCCGGTGCGGGCTACCGACCTTGCTACTCACGTTATGTCGGCCACATAGCTATGAGAGTCAATTTTATGAGTGTCTGCGGTGGGCACAAGGACAGGAGGACTGCACTTTCTTCAGGTGGGCCGACACTACGTTCGTTTCTATGATATCTCAACTTGACACTCCTGCTCAGAGTTCATCGATATCAAAATTTAAGAGCACCGCTTCTGATTCGAGTGCTTCCATTTCTACGTTACCCCACTCGGACAGGTTCACTTAGGATTCTGGAGTGTCAGAGCTGGGCAGAATGGGTCGTGATATGTTGTCACATGTTAAAGTCAACATCATAACTTTTTTTTGTGTAATTTTGATATGTTATTTTTTCTTCTTTTTGGATCTCATTATAGTACATATTAGTGTGTTAAGGTGTATTTCACATTTGTTTAGGTAACTGTGCTTCTGTGATGTGATCTAAAATATTTTAGTGATATAAATATTTTGTATTTTCATGTCTCAATCATCACATTTAACTCCTCTTTATGATTGCATTAAGAATGTTAGCAAATTTGTAAAAAATATTGCAAATAAGCTGTATACAAAACGTACAAACAAAACAACTTATCCAAAACAATGGCATATTGATCATTTATCCTGAATTAGTTGTTCTCAAAACAAGCTAACTAAACAACCAGTCAGTTTATCCGGATCAGTTGGTCATCAGCAGATTATCAGAATAAGTTGCTTACCAGCATAAGTTGAATAAGCTACAGGTGCCACAAACAGACCCTATATTTCACATTTAGAAGTTGAAAATTGCTTTTTTTGTGTGATATGAAGATTTGGCTAGTATAAGGATTTGTTTGGGGCAGCTGCAGCTTATCCAACTTATGTTGTTAAGTAGCTTATCCTTATAATCTGCTAATAATCAGCTGATGCAGATATGCTGACTGGCTATTTGGTTAGTGTAATTTGAGAACAGCTAATTCAAGATAAATGACCAATCCGCTCTTGTTCTGGATAAGCTGTTTAGCTATTTGGCTCGTGTTTTTTGTAAACAACTTATTTGAATTTTTTTACAAATTTCCCAACATTCTTAATGCAATTATAGAGGGGAGAATGTGAAGATTGAAGAACATGAAAATACAAAATATTCTAAAAATAAAAGCTCAAATATTAAGACATGAAAATATAAAATCTTTATATCACTAAAATATGTCAGATCACATCATAGAAGCACAATTACCTAAACAAATGTGAAATACACCTTAACACACTAACATGTACTATAATGAGACCCAAAAAAAAGAAGAAAAAATAACATATCAAAATTAAAAAAAATTTATGATGTTGACTTTAACATGTAACAGCATATCATGACCCATTTTGCCCGGCTCTGACACTTCATAACCCTGAGCAAACTTGTCCGAGTGGGATACCATAGAAATGGAAGCACTCGAATCAGAAGCGGTGTTCTTAAATTTTGATACCAACGAACTCTGGGCAGCGGTGTCAAGTTGAGATATCATAGAAACATACGTAGTGTCGACCCACCTGAAGAAAGTGCAGTCCCCATATACTTGTGCCCACCGCGGGCACCTGTAAAATTGTCTTCCGTAGCTATGTGGCTGATGTGATGTGAGTAGCACGGTAGATAACCTGTACCGGCACATCACCTGCCGGGACTTCCCTGAATATCTGGAACTCATCTTCCTACAGTTATTAAAAGTACAATAGATCAATCAAAAAATTGTGGAAATATAGAAAATTTACTTACCGAAATATGGAGGCAACTGTTGCACACAAAAAAGTTCGGTGGCCATCCAAGCTGTTCCACAATTATGTCAATAAAATCAGTATACATAAAAAAGTAAGAAAAACAAATGAGAATGTCAATCTTGACTTGTTAAAAGCCTTGAGTTCTACAGAAACAATATTTTGTGGTCATCCTAGCTGTTACATACTTGGTAGGTTATAATATGGAAACACGTTAATCAACAAACAATGAGGGATAAAAAATTGCACAACCATCTATTTCCATTAATCTTGCCTTGTTAAAAGCCTCAAGTTCCATAGAAACAATATAAAGGCAATTTGTATCACCAAAACAATGCAAAGGCAACATATAGAGTTTGGTTCAATAATGCCCATAACAAATTTTGTGATCTAAGCAATTCTCCCTATTCCAATTAAAAACTTCATTGTTAACATCCCACAGATGGTTAGATAAATAAAACTGCAGCTCATTGAATCAAGAACAAAACTCCAGGTAAAGCAAAAGAAGAAAACTCATATTTACTATGGCATGATCTCTGCAGGTAAATTTTTCTCCATAATCTCTGCTCAACATAGAGGCATGATCTAAGGTAAACCCTCCTCTGCAGGTAAATTTTCAAAACAACATAGCAATTGAAACTAAATATGATGTATCCAGTTTAATAGCTCAAATATAACAATATAATACCTAATCACTTTAAAGTAAACAATGTAATAAGACCCAACAGCAGTTACTTTGGCAGCCATATAAAGTTACTTTAAAAATAGATAACAAGATCCATATCTATAAATAGGAAACCCAACAGGCTACATCCAGATGCTTAGACAAATGCTTGCACTGGAATGAGATCCATATCTATAAATCAAACATATACAGCAATAGCTGCAGGCTACATCCAGCATTTTCAGCATTTTTTTCTTAAAAACATGTTATATTCAAATGCCCAATGCTGAATTTGTAGGCATAGTATTTCACACCAACCAGCCCCTACAAAATGTTGATTAATATCAATACAAAATGTCCACCACAAAACCCTCATATAAGCAAATAGTCTCCAACATTAACCTCATATAAGCAAAAATATGTAGTAAACCACTTTGACAGCAAAAAGTCTCCAACGATACCCTCATATAAGCAGAATGTTTTAAAACTTCTTATAGCATCAAACCAATGCAGAAAACCACTTTAACAGATAATAAAAGCAGTGGTTGCCCATAAGGAGGGCCATCCAAACTGCAACCACACATTTTTAGAATTCAAAAACCATGCTAAGATGTCAGGTCATCAACATAGAAAACCATGCTAGGATCTCTATATTGATCAGTTGAACACGATGGCTACCTTCCAAATCAACAGAATTGTCCTCATATATTATTAACCATAAATGGAACAAACTATGATACTCTAGTGCAAGTTATTAGCACAACACAAATCTAAGAAACTGCCATAATATGACCTTTTAATTGCATTTTTTTTAGGTTAAAGTAAAAAAATAATAATAATAAGAGCCTCAGCAAATGATACCAGTAAATGAGAATTTTCAATGGTTTCTGATGATGGTTGGAATCGCTCCATAACACCTCTTATTGATTCATTTTGAGTTAAGATGTATAGGATTATTGCGATGACTTCTCTTGACGTCGTTCTTGCTGAGCCATGCAACCCATGAAGGCTCCGGAGTTCATTAAGCAGGTCAAGAAATATTTCTTTCATCATGCGGAACAAATTGAAGAACCACGTGGGATGGCCATGTAATAACTCACCAACCCATCTATCCCCAATCTAACTCGATGTCATACATGGGTTTCAGTCGATAGTTGTAAGATAGTAATAATACAACAAAATAATGATTAGTGCGACTTTACGGATGTGGTTAACTTCTTCTTCATGCATACTACAAAATAAGTACATGGATAATTTTTAAACTTCATCAATAGAGAACAAGAAAAAAGGGAAAAGTAAACAATGGAAATTGTGGTGAAACATAGAAGGTACAATCGTAGAAACTAAAATTAGTGCATAGTCCAAGATAAATAAAAGCATAGTAACATCATGAAAAAATGTTAAGTGTCCATCACATAAATATGAAAGAAAACTACAAAAAATAAAATACATAATATCTAAAACATTCATTCATCCATGAAAGAGCTCATGTATTTGACTCGATCAACTTCATAAAAAATTGTCTTATTGTTAGGTCTCGTAACACCTTCACGTATTTTAAATTTTCGTCTATGTCTGCCTTAACTTCAGGGTACGTATTGAGGACTTCGAGATAATCCTCAATGGAGCTATCCTGCGAGATAAAAGACCTTGCTTTGCAAGTTTCAATAAGTGTGTCAATGGTGTTTTTGATGAATGTGACTCATTTATTCCTTTTATCTACCCTGGGGCGCTTTAGCAGGCTAGTGGATTGAACATCTGTGTGGACTTGGCTAGAACCTTCTCCTGAATCACCTATTTGCATAGTTTTCATATCCTGTGTTGAGCTTCCAAACCCTACATTATTTGGGGTGAATGCATGAGTTCCTGTTGCTACAACCCCAGTGAACATGTCATCTAGTTTCTCCTCCAAAATTGGATCACTGCTAATAAATTTAAATTTTTTGGCTGAAGACACTGCCTAAAATAGATTAAAAAGATTTATTAATGAAATCAATTCAATGCAATATCTTTAAAGTAATATTAGATATATATACCAATAATTTCTCAGTCCACAAAACTCTAGTGCATCAATTGTACATTTTATTGGATCCCAACCCATTCTCGTTGATCCCCTTTTCAGTTCATTCATATTTTCCAATCCTTTTTTAATTGATCCAACTTGTTCTTCAATTTCATACTATAATAATCCCTTCTCGTCACTTCCTTGAATTTAACCATAAAATTTTGCAACCCCTCTTTGTTAAAATACGTGGTGGGTCTATTTCCCACCTCGACCTCCCTCAGACATAGATCCCAAAATATAATATTGACCTCTCTATCCCACATGACCGATGATTCAGCCTCTTTAGCTTTACTAATTGATTTCTGTCAGATTAAAGGATAAACATAAAATATATATTTTTTTTCGTGGCAACAAATGTCCTGAACTGGGAGAAAAGTAATTTGTGTGGTAGACATGTGAACGAAAATAATATTGAAGAAGCATTAATAAAATATGTTTTTCGTTCATAGGGAAAAGAAAAATCTTTATTTAAAATTGCAAGCTAGATTTTATCCTCCAATATTCCACAACATATTGACTGTCAAAAATGTTCGTCATAAACTATTGGGGGTTGGACTCATGAAATGGCTCATG
This sequence comes from Phalaenopsis hybrid cultivar, assembly GCA_002079205.1. Taxonomy (NCBI): domain Eukaryota; kingdom Viridiplantae; phylum Streptophyta; class Magnoliopsida; order Asparagales; family Orchidaceae; genus Phalaenopsis; species Phalaenopsis hybrid cultivar. Next base: position 319,824 of record JXCR01056283.1, on the reverse strand, counting down.
GTTTGATTTCATATCGTAACGACTAATTATAATAAAATGCACATAAGCATATTAAAAGCCCAACCCGAGTAAGTCAAAAAACATACGATAACTATTCCTCAAGCCAATGTGAGCATTCAATAAAGAGGCAGAATGATAGTAAAAGCATAGTAAGGTGTAGATTTTAGAAACCCACAAAATAAAAAAAAATAAAAAATAAAAGACCATTAAACAATTCAATAAGGTCATATGTTACAACAAGTAGTTGGCAATGGGAAGAGGTATAGAATTTTTGTACTTCTATCTCCAACTCAAATGCTTGATAACAAATCTAATATTATTCATATGGCAAAATGACATTCCTGAAATATACAAGTTCCTCTCAAGCCAAACATGATGAGCAATAATGTGTTTAAACAGAGGGCAGAAATAACGAGCACCCCTGCAATATTATAGATAACGACCACCCTTGAAATATTGTCTATTCCATATGAATTGCGAGGTATGTATGTAACGCTTTCCCGAGATAAAAAGCTAAGAAAAGCCACAGGAAAAAAAGCAATACTAAAGATTTCTAATGGCCACAACTTCAACCGCAAAAAAAAATCAATACTACCCAATTATCGCTCAAAATCAGTTGTATCTAGTAATTTCACATCTATGGGGTTCAGATCCAACGTTTTCGCAACAAAAAAAAAATCATCATCCAACCGCATTTCTCAAATGCAAATGACGAAGAAGGAAGACGAGACATTCGAACGAATGGTTATACCTAATGAGAGAAATGCGAAGGAGTGAAGATATCGAAGAAGAAGAAGGAAAGCACATTGAATCTTTAGAGGAGGATCGTTTAGAGCATGCGAAATGCGATGGAAAAATGACTCCACCGGATGCGTATGAGAGCAGGGTCACGGGATGCCAAGACCAGATGCTCGTATGAGGGCAGGGTCACGGGAGTAAATTATTCGATCAAAAAAGCAAACCGCGGGGGTCATCCTGAGGTCCGCGCCTTTCACAAATTATAAAATGCCGTTAGGATAATCTTTTAATAAGTGTGAAACAAACAGCAAGACAGTTTTTTCAAAACGCCGCCCGCACTTATAAACTGCCCCAAACGGGCCATAAATATAAGAAAGTAAAGTTTTGGTGTTAGATATGTAAATACATAGTTATTGGTATGTAAACGCGCCTTTTAAAAATTATTTAGAAATACCAATATTTTTTTGTTTTTTTTTTTGTTTTATTTGGAATCATGCTTTAAAAAAAGTTATGGAAAATAATTTAATTTTTTACCCAACATATTAGAATAAAATTTTAAATACTTATATTTAGATACATACATAATTTCTTTGTATTAATATATCTAACACCTAAATTTTAATTCATAATTACAATCATAATATTTAAATCTTTAACATCACATTAAAAATATTACTACTATTTAATTCTTATAAATAAAATACATATTTTGATGAATTAGATATCCAAATCCATAAGAAATTATATGATAGTATATAGATTTTCCTATTCTTTATTCACCTCTAGAGTTAAAAATACAATGTTGGATCTTAACGTACCCTTTGTCGTCTCCAATCCGGCCCATGCACATGCTCATTGTACTTTCCCTTCCCGATAACCATTACTCGTGAGTCAATTCATATTTCAAGAGCAGAATAATAAATTTGTATCTTGTATTCCACAACAAACAATAACTTGGCAAGTGGTACAGTTGCGGCCATACCTATCATTATTACTACCTATTTTTAGCGCAATTTGACAATAATAATTTATGTTTTTTAATATATCAGCCTTGCACTTTCTTAGTAGTTTTATTTTTTTTTAGAATGAGCATACAATTTATTGTTTTTTACTTGAAAGGATTACAGATTGAATGTTTATTATTCNATGCACATGCTCATTGTACTTTCCCTTCCCGATAACCATTACTCGTGAGTCAATTCATATTTCAAGAGCAGAATAATAAATTTGTATCTTGTATTCCACAACAAACAATAACTTGGCAAGTGGTACAGTTGCGGCCATACCTATCATTATTACTACCTATTTTTAGCGCAATTTGACAATAATAATTTATGTTTTTTAATATATCAGCCTTGCACTTTCTTAGTAGTTTTATTTTTTTTTAGAATGAGCATACAATTTATTGTTTTTTACTTGAAAGGATTACAGATTGAATGTTTATTATTCACAATATCAAATAGCTGGACTCATCAATATGTCTGTAATGATTGATGTTTAAGAAATGAAAGATTTTCTTCGGCACACCAAATGATGGCTACAAATAAAGCATGAAAGTAACCTCTCCATGACACAACTTCAGCAAATGATGTTGGCATGGAAAGGAATTTTGTTTAATGTTGCTTTCATGTATACGCATCCGGTGGACGTGTTTCAGCTGATTAGTTCCTGCAATCTCCCAATCTTATTTATGGAATTATGTTGCACTTAAATGATATGTTATTTAATTATTGAAAGTCCGTGGAATAGAGGTTTGATTAAATCACGACATAGAAAAATATGTTTATGTAGGAAAATTGATAAAGCAGACAAAAATTAATTTGGTTCAATCGAGACTCCATTGTGAAAAGATTATTACACTGCAAGGATAATACAATAATAAAAAAAAAATCAGTCGTATACGGTCTTGTGAGTATGGATAGAATCACGATTCTTTTTCTATATTAGTACTGAATCCAAATCTTTCTGAGAGACTTGCCTAAGAAATAGAGCGTTGAAAGATGGGTGTGAGAGAGAGAGAGAGAGCAATAGCATAGTCATGAATGGTAGATTTCGTAACTTTTATTCATGATATGGACCCTTTATTTCTAGAAATGAGTCATTGTTAAATTATATTTTGTACTCCTAACAGATGTAGATGTGGCGAGGTACTTTAATCCGTACATAAATATGGTCAGCGGGGTCAACGAGTAACATGTCTTATTTGCGGAGGATTGACACCTTCCACTCTGGGACTGTGAGATCCGTCTTTACTCTCTCGGCCTATCTGGGTTGGAAGGAGACTCGTTCTTCCAAGTGGATTTGGTACAATGAAATTTTCAGTGACAATATGCCTTCTATTCCTCCTGAGCCGCATCGTCCTTCCGGTGCACGTGGATTGCCAGCCGATCGTGTGGTCCTTGGTCATCTTTGGCAGGGCCGCTGGGCCACGTCTCCTCCTCTGTTATCTACGAGATGTCTTTGTGATTTGCGCTGACACATTTTCAAGGTACATATTAAAGTTTCTCAATTTATTTTGCTCTTTGATAGCGATTGCTGCGACAAGGAGAAGGAAATTTTAAAACAAAAGAACCTTATAACAACATTCATTAAATGTTATAGATAAAATCCTTGGATTTTTGTGTCCACGATCATTGTATATGAGGCTCTGAGGAGTAGCTCCATCATCTCCACTTTGTTTCTTTTTCTGGCCTTTATTTCTTGTTCATAACTTTGCTATGGAGAAAAAATATGACTCTATGCTAAGTCTTGTTGATAAATCAAGGATGTTGATCGCACTCGGGATCAGATCGCGACGATCCAAGGGAGTGGCATCGAAGAAGAGGTTAACCAAGTGGTCGAAGCTAATTGAGGAGGCGAGAGTGGAAGTCATCTGACTTGGTTCGTGGTACATTGGGAGGGTTTTTACTTAAGGCAAATGAAGGATGGGGTGCTTGGTGATCAATCTGTCAATAAGAGCTTCTTTTGAAGTTCAATTTCAATTGAGTTTCAAGAATATTCCCCTTCTAGTTGACATTCCACGAGCAATTAAATTTGATCATTCATATCAGAAGATGGGGTCAGCAGACAATATCTCATCCCATGACATGGGTGAAATGACATAATCCAAAGTGAATCGGAGCCTGGGTGAACTGCTTCCTCCCCCTTCTTCCTTCTTCTTCTTCTTCTTTTTATTTATTTTTGAACCATCTGATTCTTGCCTAAGGTTTTTCCCCCCTTGTAGACTGGGATCCTCACGCTGAACAGTCGCAAGTTGTCGTTAGCGGTGGCGACTCGGCCTCATGGACAATCATAGCTCTCAAGGGGCTGACCGATGGCAAAGAGGATGTGGACTATATCACTTTGCAAAAGATTTATAAAATAAATAAAACAAAATTTCTTTTGCTTCTTAAAGTAAACTCTACATGCGTTAAAATTACAATTAAAATAATGAAAACTTAAAGGTCCACAGTTAATCACGCAGATCGATATTAGGGATTACCTTTCGCAGCTTATTGGGTTGGTAACTCTTATTCAAGGTCAGGAAACACACAGTCCAGCTCTGAGCCCCCTTCTTTACCAATATCTTACATTTAGTCCTAATCTTTCATATGTGACCACGAGTTTTCTTTCACTTATTCGTGTTTTCTTATGACTCGCTTTTCAACTTTTAATGTTTAATGCTCCTGTTTACTTTCCTGTAATTTATTTAAATTTTATTCAAATATATTATACTTTATGATGTTAATCATGCAGCGGTAGCTAAGACCCATATACGCATTTACATTTTATGNAAGATGGGGTCAGCAGACAATATCTCATCCCATGACATGGGTGAAATGACATAATCCAAAGTGAATCGGAGCTTCGATGAACTGCTTCCTCCCCCTTCTTCCTTCTTCTTCTTTTTTATTTATTTATTTTTGAACCATATGATTCTTGCTTAAGGTTTTTCCCCTCTTGTAGACTGAGATCCTCACTTTGAACAGTCGTAGGTTGTCGTTAGCGGTGGCGACTCGGCCTCATGGACAATCATAGCTCCCAAGGGGCTGACCGATGGCAAAGAGGATGTGGACTATATTGCTTTGCAAAAGATTTATAAAAAAAGTAAAACAAAATTTCTTTTGTTTGTTAAAGTAAACTCTATATGCATGAAAATTACAATTAAAAAAATGAAAACTTAAAGGTCCACAGTTAATCATGCATATCGATATTAGGGACTACCTTTCGTAGCTTATTAGGTTGGTAGCTCTTGTTCAAGGTCGGGAAGCACACAGTCCAGCTTGGAGCCCCGAACTTTACCAATGTCTTACATTTAGTCATGGTCTTTCATATGTGACCACGAGTTTTATTTTACTTATTTGTGTTTTCTTACGACTCGCTTTTCAACTTTTTATAACAAATGCTCTTGTTTACTTTCCTGTAATTTATTTAAATTTCATTCAAATATATTATACTTTATGATGTTGATCATACAACGATAGCTAAGACCCATGTACGCATTTACATTTTATATAATGCAATTTTCTTATTTACTTTATAACATTTTCTACATGTATTTATCTATTTTACATGCAAATCTAAACCAAAATCGAAAACGACAAAAACACACTTTCAAAACTAAATCTACACTTTCAAAATAATGAACGAACATAATACACTCCTTTTGGGTTTACGAGAATTTCTTGGATGAGGTAACCCACGGTTGCTAACTGGAGTTCTCTGGTTTAAATAAGCTTGATAACTTGTTTAAACAAAGTAAAATCAAGAGAAAATAGTTGTACCATGATGATGAAATCGTGGGATCTTAGCCAGTGTCACTTACGTAAATTAAAATTCCCCCTGAATACTTAAAAAACAACAACAAAAACAAACCTGGCACATAAATTGCAAAATTATAAAACCCTTCACCTGGAGCTGCTAATTTGACGAGGAGCTTGGAGCAAACTTTATGGGCAGCATGACGAGGACATATAGAAGAACATCTTCGAGAGAGCAAACGAGATCGCCATCAACAAACCTTTCCTTTGAACTAAATAACAAGCCGTAGAATTTTGAGATAGTCCGTCAAGTACGACATAAATCCTCAACTTATATTTAGGCTTTTGCACAACCATGTTGTGCAATTTAAGCCCTAACTTGCTTTAGGCTCTGAGGTTGTCGTTCGTTACAACATAAACCCTCATATCTTCTAGGCTATTTGAATGATCATATCATGTAAGTGTAAGCCCTGAATAATAAACTTGATAGAATTAAACATCTAATAATATTTAGTCAAAATTGAAGTCAAATCATATGAAAGCTTGAGAAGTCACTGAGATTCTCCTCAGAATTCGTGGCCTCCCCTGATTCTCTCCCTTTGAATTCCGAAAAGAACTATTCCTAATTGATCTTTCCCATTTGACATTTCTTACGTCCGACCTTGAAATACTAAACTTTGAGATTCATGAAGACAAGTACCTCTAATTTAAATTGAGTGTTTTCTTGAATGACATCGACCATTTAAGATAAAATTAACTATGGGGGCTTGCCTTTATAAGAAACTTCAGAAGTCAGCTTAATATAAACTCTATCTAATCTTTCATATTAGATAAGCGAACTTGTCGGTCAACATAAAATATTTTGCAGACTAAAACGGATGTCATAAATTCTTTAATTTATTTGATCGACCCTCACTTTCAAGTAACGTGTCTATTCCCCGAGATAGATTCACAAATTATAGTGTTGTGCTCGTTTATTTAAACCATTTTCTANTTATCTATTTTACATGCAAATCTAAACCAAAATCGAAAACGACAAAAACACACTTTCAAAACTAAATCTACAATTTCAAAATAATGAACGAACATAATACACTCCTTTTGGGTTTACGAGAATTTCTTGAATGAGATAACTTACAGTTGCTAACTGAAGTTCTCTGGTTTAAATAAGCTTGATAACTTGTTTAAACAAAGTAAAATCAAGAGAAAGTCGTGGTATCATGATGATGAAACCATGAGATCTTAGCCAGTATCACTTAACGTAAATTAAAATTCCTCCAGAATACTTAAAAAACAACAACAAAACAAACCTGACACGTAAACTGCAAAACTATAAAACCCTTCACCTAGAGCTGCTAATTTGACGAGGAGCTTGGAGAAAATTCTATGGGCAGCATGACGAGGACATATAAAAGAACATCTTCGAGAGAGCAAACGAGACCGCCATCAACAAACCTTTCCTTTGAACTAATTAATAGGTCATAGGATTTTGAGATAGCCCGTCAAGTACGACATAAATCCTCAATTTATATTTATGTCTTTGCCCAGCCATGTTGTGCAATTTAAGCACTAACTCGCTTTAGGCTCTGAGGTTGTCGTTCGTTACAACATAAACCCTCATATCTTTCAGGTTATTTGAATGATAAAATTGATAGGATGAAATATCTAATAATATTTCATCGAAATTGAAGTCAAACCATAGGAAAGCTTGGGAAGTCACTGAGATTCTCCTCAGAATCTGTGACCTCCCCTGATTCTCTCCCTTTGGATTCCGAGAAGAACTATTCCTATTTGATCTTACCCATTTGAGATTTCTTACGTACAACCTTGAAATCCTAAACTTATAGATTCATAAAGACAAATACCTCTAATTTAAATTGAGTGTTTTTTTGAATGACTTCAGTTATTTAAGATGTAATTAATTATAGGGGCTTGCTCTTATACAAAACTTCAGAACCAGCTTAATATAAACTCTATCTAATCTATCATATTAGATAGGAGAACTTATCGGTCAACATTAAAATGCTTCGCAGACTAAAACAGATGTCATAAATTCTTTAGTTTATTTGATCGACCCTCACTATCAAGTAACATGCATATTCCTCGGGATAGATTAACAACTTATAATGTTGTGCTCGTTTATTTAAACCATTGTCTGTAAAANATATATATATATATATATTAAATTAAATAAATTTTAAACCAACAACTTTCCCATGTTGACGATCGACAAGGTCAGCAGGTGGTGGTTGACAATGGTCGACAGTGATGGATTGCGGTCAATGATGGTTGACAGTGGTCAACGGTGATCAGTGGCGATCGATGATGGTCGGTAATGATCGACGACGGTCGGTGGTGAACTGTAACGATCGACGACGAACAGTGGTGGTCAATGACGATCGTCATCGATCAACGGTGGTAGGAGCGGTGTCGGACTTCAGCTCCTCAAATCTTCAAGCTTTTTTTTCCAAGCCTCCACTCAAGTCTCAAGCTCTCCTCCATCGCCCCTTTCCCATGAGAGAGGGTGTGACTCTATTTATAATGTTCTTGATGCAATTAAAGCAAGAATATGAACTACTTTGATTTGATTGTCCGAAAAGTTTCCTTCGATCACACTGCGTTCGATGAGCATTTGAGTATCTTAATGATACTAGAATTGAGTGATCTTGAACTCATTGGATTCGTCTTGTCGAACGCTAGATTAGACTATGACCTTGTCGGATTCAACATTGGTTTGACCTTCCAAATAAGTCCAAAAGACTTCCAAACATGGTTTGATGGCTTGATCATAGCTTAATTTTGTTCAGATTAGATCAATATTAATACCATTTTGCCTATTTTGTCAAACATGTTAGTTTTACTATAAATTTCTTGAAATCGGATTTCTGGATGATTCTTTATTAGACTCTGAATTATTCATACTAAAAAATTGCCTCGAAATCTATATCATGCTTTGCGATTCGTGTCGGAAGATGGGTATTATTGATGGCGTATCAAGTCTCATTTGAGCAATATAGGCCCATATTTGTATGGCCCTCGTGGAATGAGTGGAGGCTAGTTCACGAGTTATACTCGAGCTGAATCAATTCAAAATTAAGTAACCATATGAACAATATTGAGCCTTTTTACCCCTCTATCAGGGATGATGCACCAAAAGTACAAACTTGTGAGACCGTTAGGCAAAAGTAAATAATATATACCTAAGAGTCTGTGCTGTTTTATATACAATTTTAGGTTTTACAATGACGTAAATGCGCTGGAATTGTCTGCCATGTATATAACACATTTAAATATGTTATATTTTGTCGGATTATAATTTGTTGCGTGCTTATTAAGATGCTTTTTAATATCTAATTAAGAAAATTGAATTTTAATTATTGAATGCAAATAAGCAATGAAATTATTACCGCTAAAAAAGGTTAAATTCAATGGAAGACAACCTCACGCAAATTCTATATATAACTAAGGAGCCTCCATTGCTAATCTGTTCAATCTAGAGATCAAAGAGAGCGGGGAAGGCACAG
>JXCR01056283.1:288016-307624 GCA_002079205.1 Phalaenopsis hybrid cultivar | reverse complement strand
TTTAGATTCGACTTGTGTTAAGAAAGGCAGAGGTAGACCTAGGAAGACTTGGGCTTATTGTATTAAAAATGATCTTAATTTATTAGAACTAAATGAAAATATGACACTAAATAAGACGCAATGGAGAAAAAGGATTCATGTAGCCAACCCCACGTAGTGGGATTAAGGCTTTGTTGTTGTTGATGTTGTATTCTTTTGGATTGGTAAGTATTGAGTAAAAAATTTTGATGTAAGTGGGATTCGAATCTAAGTTTTTGACAACAACTTACGATTAACCAACTAAGCTAGCTAACATAATAATTTTTTTTTTCTTTTTGATCATTTGGTTGAGCATAAATAAAAGTCAAAAAGAATTTGTACACTCTAAAAATTCTGTAAATATAATTATTTCTTAAACGTAGCAATCATGTGGTTTCATGTAGATAAAAAACATGTTTTGAAATGTAAGAGCTTCATTTTTTTATTTCTTTTGCGTGTAAAATTAAAATCATTATATTCTATAAAAATTTTAGGAGGTTTTTGGAGCATTTAACCATTGTCAATCTCTAGCTACACAACAATCTACTAATAGATTTAGCACGTTCTTATATTTCTTAAGAACATGTTTTCTAAACCTAAGCAACCATAGCCTGCAATTAAGCCTAGGATAAGAATTTGTTGGTGGATGAACCTGTGAACACAAAACCTATGACTTTGACAAGGGTGTTGAGGTCAAGAGGTGGCTTCTAGTGTTTGTGGTTGATTGTGTACTAAAGTGGGAATGGAGGCTAGACAAAGGTTTCGGGGTATGGGAAAAAACATTGTTCCCCGTAAGAAAATTCATATGGTGCAGCCACTAAGCAGTTAGCACACAATAATAACAACAGCAACATCAACAACGAGAAACATTATTCCCACTAAGTGGGGTCGACTAACTGAATCATTTTTCTCTATTGTGTCCTATTGAGTGTCATATTTTTATTTAATTCTAATAAATGAAGATCATTTTCATACAACATGCTAAGTCTTTTTTGAGTTTACCTCTACCTTTCCTAACATAAGTAGAATCTAAATTTCTATTGAATTGTCCCGGCAAATCTATTTTAGTCAGGCATAAGCAAGCATATTTAATTGTACATCGATTCAAATCAATTCATTAAAGCAGTATGATTGGAAAAAAATTAAATTCAAATAGAAGGTGCTGCCTACCTAATTGTATGGAAAAATTTGTTACAACCAGTCATTACCATTTAGAGATATAATCTTGAGCCTTGACTTATGAAAGTTGTCCTGAATTGTGAAATTTGAATCGTGAATTGATGAGAATAGGCTGACCAACTTTGAATTTAAACCAATTGGGTTGGCCAAAGCAATACAACTCCCTTATAATTAAGGGGGAAAAAAATGAAGTTTGGAAATAAAATGATTACTTTTTAATGTTTATATTTTATGCTTAAGTTTTTCTAAAGTAGATCTCTGTCTCAGTCATTCTACTTTGTTACAGTTGAATGTTGTTGATGGGAAGATGCAGTACCTGTTTGATGACGATGGCAGGCGTTATCTTGACGCTTTCGGTGGAATTGCCACTGTATGTTGTGGACATTGTCATCCAGAAGTGGTCGATGTTATTGTAAACCAGATCAAGCGGATTCAACATTCTACTGTTTTATATCTAAATCACGCCATTGCAGATTTTGCAGAAGCTTTGGCTTCTAAGATGCCCGGCGATCTCAAGGCATGCATTATCCACACGATATATGTGTTGCTGAAATAATTTAAATTATTTTTGATCAGCTTTTTGTAGTCCAATATCTTAAACTTCTTCTTACCTTTTTGTATATAGGTTGTATTTTTCACAAATTCTGGCACAGAAGCAAATGAGCTTGCCTTGATGATTGCCCGACTATATACCGGTTGTCATGATATTATATCAATCAGAAATGCGTACCATGGAAATGCAGCCGGAACAATGGGAGCAACTGCTCAATCCATTTGGAAGTACAATGTTGTACAGGTATATATTTATTTTATCAGATCAGAAGAAGAACTGCATATCCATCCTAAATAAACATTAAAAATCTCAGTTGGAATGGAATGGAAATCTCTTAAACTAAAAAAAAAAAAAGATTACAATTATTATACTTCAGTTTGTAAATTTTTCATTTGAATATGCAATACGTAATTTTGTGAATCTGTGGCATTACCATGTGATTCTTTTTCAATGATTAAATGATTAAATGATTAATAACAAAATTTTCCATTAATCTAATTTTTGGTAGTTAAAATTTGCAATTCTATATTACCATTCTACTTTGTTATAAGAAGGGCATACAGTACACTAAAGGTCATTCTGAATGATGTATTTTTTGCCAATGAAATTTTAACAAAATGCAATTACTTGTAATAAGTTGATTCAACATGTCTTCGGTTTATTGATGTGTTTGCTTTTTTTTTTATTTGCACAATTAACAGAGCGGAGTACATCATGCGTTGAATCCCGACCAATATAGAGGTGCNGTCATTCTGAATGATGTATTTTTTGCCAATGAAATTTTAACAAAATGCAATTACTTGTAATAAGTTGATTCAGCATGTCTTCGGTTTATTGATGTGTTTGCTTTTTTTTTATTTGAACAATTAACAGAGCGGAGTACATCATGCGTTGAATCCCGACCAATATAGAGGTGTTTTTGGTTCTGAGGGTGAAAAATATGCCAAAGACGTTCAAGAAATTATTGACTTCGGAACTTCTGGACAGATTGCAGCTTTTATTTCTGAAGCAATTCAGGGAGTTGGCGGTATAATGGAACTAGCGCCTGGTTATTTGCCTGCTGTATATAAGATAATTAAGAAAGCTGGGGGCCTGTGCATAGCTGATGAAGTTCAATCAGGATTTGGTCGAACTGGAAGCCATTTTTGGGGGTTTGAAGACCATGGGGTTATTCCTGATATAGTGACTATGGCTAAGGTGAAGTATAAGCACTTTTTTCTTATCTTATCAAGAAGTTGTTTTCTTCTTTATATTGGCATGCATCATACATGAACTCATTCAATAGATATCATTGATATAAAAATTAGAGATGGATTTTTACACTCTTTGGAGTAAATTATTCTTTTCTTCTTAGATTAACATGTTTTTACTGGTCAAATGCACAAGATAAAAAACTTATATTCAATTTAACAGCACAAAAACTAGCAGGATACATTAGTTCAAAAGCTTTATATAGTATTTGATCATCAATTAGAAACTTCAATAATTTTTAATGATTGAATATGAAGTAGGATCTAGAGTTCAGGGTAATTGTAATTACAATTTATTGTGACATAATTGTCTTATATTTGAATCAATGGATTGCTTGTTATATTTAGAATCTATTTGATCATTTTGATTGGCAAAGTACATGGTCATGCTACTTTCAAGTTTTTCTCTTTGTTTTTTCTTTTTTTATTTCGTCCTAGTTTTTTATGCATTTTTCATAAATCGAAAAATTGTCATGAAAACTGATGAGATTTGTTCCCTAGCTTTTTTTTTTCATATTGTGGATCATTCTAAATAGTTTGACCCTACCATTGAAGATTATTGAAAATAGTAGATGCAAAAACATTATTAGGAGGATATTCATCTACCTTGTAGAAGGAGAAATATTCATCTCATGATAATGGAAAATATCATTCCATAAGAATAAAAATATTTTTTTCTGTTGTTTTGATCTTTTGAAAACTTTTAACCCATGTACTATTTGTGGTTGAATCTAGTATTATGCTGTAGTACAGATTGTTTTTTTGCTGACATGTTTATTTTAATTGTCATCAGGGTATTGGTAATGGGATACCTATTGGGGCAGTTGTTACCACTCCACAGATTGCTGAGGTCCTGACCAGGGGAAATTACTTTAATACCTTCGGTGGAAATCCTGTTTGTACTGCTGCAGGACATGCTGTTGTAAGAGTGATTGAAAAAGAAAAGCTTCAAGAGAATGCATTTGTTGTTGGATCTTACCTGAAGGACCGACTCAAAGAGTTACAGCAAAAACATGAAAGTAGGCTTTTGTTCTATAACTTTAATTTTTTTTCTCTTGTGCACCTTCTTCGTTCTAATTCTATGAGATTCTCTTCTTTCAGCTTCATTTTTATTGCATCGCTTAAACTATCTCTGCTTCATGTTTAATGGCAAACCAAGAGGAACGATGGACATGAACTATTTGATTAATGTTTCAATTGTTGTGTAGTAAAACAAGCATGCTTGTAGAACAATGGCCAGCACTACATGCTAATAATAAGAACTCATTCTCTTGTGAAATCTTTTTTGGTAATTATGCATGAAGTCACCTTGTAGAGCGCAGAATTATGAGCATGTGTTCTCTGTTGTGATTTGAATGATCGTCACTGCTTCGGAATTTTTACTTTTGCATAATGTTAGATATAATTCTGTGCAATATAAGGTGTCTTCATGCATAATTGCAAAAATTGATTTCACAAGACTATGAGTTAATAAAATTAGTACGTAATTGTGGCCATTGTGCTACAAACATGAATCTTTAACTGCACAACAATCAAAATATAAATCAAATAATTCATGTCCATGGTTCCTCTATGTTTGCCAAATTATTTTGCTTGAAGCTGAGATAGCTTAAGAAGACGGCTTATATAGTGCAGAATTATAAGCATGTGTTCTCTGTTGTGATTTGAATCATCGTCACTGTTATGGAATTTTGGCTTTTACGTTTTGCTAGATATAATTGAACCTCCATTCTTTTCTTTTGCAGTCATTGGTGATGTAAGAGGAAGGGGCTTGATGCTTGGCGTTGAGTTAGTGACGGATCGCCAAGAGAAAACTCCAGCCAAGGCTGAGATATTGCAAATTTTGGATCTTATGAAAGGTTATCATCCTCCACAGCTCCGTTACTTTCAGATGGAGCCTTGTAGAACTCCATGATTTATTATTTTTTATAATATCTTCAATGTTATGCTGGTTGTTTTACATGTTCACTTAAGTGCTGACCTTTTTAGTTATCATTTTAAAGCCGGGGACAAGGCCCGTCTCATTAGAAAAAAAGAATAGAAGAACCACATTAGTAGAGGTTGGTTAAAACCTACTACAGGAAAACAAATAAAAAGCATTACAAACCTAAAAAACTGCTTTTAGTTCATCCAGCTGTTAATTTAACCGGATCAATAAGAACAAGATCAAGTAGATTGTCTTGTCAGCTGTTATTTCATCCTTGAGATTTGAAGTGAAGTTAATGGCAGCATTACTCGAACTCGGTCCCCCTTTTTGTCTTGACATGCTCGGCCACAAATTCACAACAAAAATGTCATGAAACCGTAATGCCATTCATTTTTACAAGCACCCTTGGAAATAACATTGTTTCTTTTGGAACAAATTACATTGGTAAAGTAGTCATATTTGTCCATTAGAATGTGAAGAAATACCGGCATCAGAAAAAGCATGTGAAACAGAGATGTTAATGANTATATATATATATATATATATATCCCAACAAATAATAAAAAAAAAATTTACTCATGTTGCAATAAATTTGAATTGATCGAGTAAGACATTCAAAACTATTTAGTGAATTACTAAACGTCATCTAACATATTAAGAATACTTTTGCTTATGCAAAATTTTAAAAACTATACCATAAAATACTAAAAATTGTCCAACATTGTTAATAAATTTTTGTTTGAACCAACTTTTTCCTTAAAAACTTTTTTTCTAAGATTTAAAATTCAATGCAACTACCTAGCCTTGATTTATCATTAAGATACATTTATGAATTGTTTAGTATATCTGCTTGGCAATTTATTTATACCATTTCAAAATAGAAGATTTGGTATTTATATTTTTATACTGCTAAACTTCAGTTTTTGCATATGTCACTTTACATTTACATGAAAAAGTATGGGTCTGTTTGGGGCAGCTTAAAAGAGCGGGCAGCGTTTTGAAAACGCCGCCGTCTCTTTTGGTTCGCATTTATTAGCAGATTATCCAAAAAGCCGTTTATAATTTTGTGGAAGACGTTGACCGCGGGATGACCCCTGCAGTCCGCGTTTTTTAAACTAATTTCACGGATCTGCCCTCAACATCATTGACTTCCGTGACCCTGCCCTCGGACGCCTCTGCTCTCTTTTCCTTTGCGATACTCATGCCCTAAGCGCTCCTCCTCTACGATCCGGTTCGTTTTCCCTCTTCTCCTTCGTCATCTTCTTCTTCGGCATTCCGCTCAACAGATATATCTTCTTTCGCATGTCCATATTCGTTGTTTGCAATCATTCGGGAAAGTGGTTTCATATGTTTATTTTGGAATTTTTTGTGGAAAGCGGTTTCATCGTCCTCTATGGAAGTCGTTTGCAGTCTTTGGCATTTTGTTTTGACGATTTTTTTTTTCTTTTCAGGTGCGATATTTGATGGATCTGATGATGAATTTGAACACCTTAGATGTCAAATTAGTAGATCCCAGTAATTGCTTCTGAAAATTTGGTGGTTTTGCTCTTTTTCTGGTGTTTTGTTAGCTATTTATTTCTGTAAAGCTTTACATACATTCCACGCGATCCATATGGATTTATTACATATCTAAAACTCAAGTTTCAATTTATACATCTTTGCCCTTATTTATACATATATGTGGCCTAAAACCTAAGCTTACATATTTATACATATTTGTTGCCATGAGTTTCTATTTCTTTAAAACCTAAGCTTAAGAAAATTTTTGTGCACGTGTTTTTGGTGATCTCAAAGATTTAGGGAATAAAAATGTGTGAAAAAGAGGTTTTTAAATGTGTTATACCAATGTATGGACAAAGGAATTGGGTGGTTCTTATATCTAGTTCTCCTTTTTTGGTTTATTGAAATTATTTCATTACAACAATACAGAGCCAAGATGATTTTTTGTTTACCTATGCATTCCAAAAATTGGGTATGCTTAATGCGGCTTTGATGAGAATATTGTTTTCTTCTTCCAATAAACAGAGAACATCTTTTTTTAATGCTTCATCAATATTATTTTCATTCACATGTATACCACATAAATTACTTATCCCTCAGTTGGGACAATTTTTGTTATGAAAAGAAATATTCTTTGTTTATTTGTTAATCTGACAGAACTCAATGAGTAAAACTAAAGAAGCTAGATCATCGGTCATGTGGGATAGAGAGGTCACTATTATATTTTGTTATCTATGTCTGAGGGAGGTCAAGGTGGGAAATAGACCCACAACGTATTTTAACAAAGAAGGGTGGTAAAATCTTATGGTTAAATTCAAGGAAGTGACCGGAAGGAATTATGATCGGATGAAAATGAAGAACAAGTGAGATCAATTAAAAAAGGATTGGAAAATATGAAAAGAACTAAAAGGGGATCAATGGGAATGGGTTCAGATCTAGTAAAACAGACACTAGATGCACCAGAAGATTGATGAGTTGAGAAATTACAAGTACATAATTATCTAATATTATTTTATCTTGAATCAAATTTTGCATTGAATTGAAACGATTTTATTAATAAAATTTTGTTATATATATCAGGCAGCGTCGTCAGCCAAAAAATTTAAATTCATTGTCATTGATTTAGTTTTGTATGAGAAAATGGATGGCATGTTCACAACAAGAACTCATGCATTCACCCCAAATGATCTAGGGTTTGGCAGCTCAGCACATGATATGGAGACTGTGCAGATAGGTGAGTCAAAAGAAGGTCCCCACCAAGTCCACAAAGATGTTCAATCCACTAACGTGCCAAAGCGTCCCAGGGTAGAAAAGGAGAATAAGAGGCTCGCTTTCATCAAAGGCACCTTTGACACACTGGTTGAAACATGCAAATCAAGGTCTTTTTCCTCGCATGAAAGCTCCATTGAGGAATGTCTTCAAGTCATCAACACATATTCTGATGTTAAGGTGGACACAGACGACTATTTAAAATATGTGAAAGTGTTACGAGACTCAATCATAACATAATTTTTTATGAAGTTGGCACCGCAATATTGAGTCAATTACTTGAGCTCTTTTTTGGATGAATGAATGTTTAAGATATTGTGTATTTTATTTCTTATAGCTTTGTTTTATGTTTCTGTGATGGACACTTTCCCTTTCTCCATGTTGGTACTATGTTTTAAATATCTCTTATACTATGCACTAATTTTGTTTTTTACGATTGTACCTTCTATGTTTTTTTCTCAAATTTCCATGGTGTACTTTTGATTTTCCTTGCTAATTTTTTCTATTAATGAAGTTTATAAATTATTCTTGCATTTATTTTTTAGTATGGATGAAGAAGAAGTCAACCATATACGCACAGTTGCACTTACCATTATCTTGTTGTACTATTATTATCTTAAATTTGTTGACCAAAATTCATGTATGACGTCGAGTCAGATTAGAGATAGATGGGTGGGTGAGTTATTACGAGATCATTCCACGTGGTTCTTCAATATGTTCCGTATGACGAAAGTCTTGTTCTGCTTAATGAACTTTGGAGCCTTCATGGGTTACACGGCTCAGCAAGAACTACGCCAAGAGAAGTACTTGCAATAACTCAATACATCTTATTTAAGAGTGTCAATCAGAGGAGCTATGGAGTGATTCCAACATTCATCAGAAACCATCAACATGTATTTCGCAGTCAGTTTGAACTCTTTGGTGAGTTTGTCCCGCAAGGTAGTGAAGCCCGAGGATCCAACATTCCATTCAATTCCTTAACAAATTACAAATGACCATCGGTACATGTCATTCTTTAAGGTAGTAATTTAACATTATATTCGTACATTACATTTGACTACATGATATATGATAAAAGGTTTTAACTGTAACTCCAGGACTGTATAGGAGCTATTGATGAAACACACGTCGATGCACGTCTATCTGGTGCAGAGAAGGTTGCCTACATTGGGCGGTGTGGCTCCCACACACAAAACATTATGGTCATGTGTGATTTTAACATGTGCTTTACCTTTATTATGGTTGATGGGAAGGGAACAGTTTGCTACTAGAAACCAGAGACATGGTTTTCCGTGTCCACCTCCAGGTGAACATCGAAGTAATTTTGTTAGGTAGTAATTTTGACTTCTAATCACCGTCATTGAGTTGGTAATTAAAATTTGGTTGACGTCAGATATCCATTACAAGAGGGATATCTAAAGCCTTATCATTCTTGATTTTGAAAGATCTAGTTGGGTAGCACGAGGCAAGAAAGATTTATTTAACAAAAGACACTCTTCGTTGCCCGACGTAATCGAAAAAGCTTTCAATGTGTGGAAAAAGAACTGGGTTATATTATGGGATATGTTGGCTTACCCTTTTCCAAAGCAAGTACATATAGTAGTTAGCACAATGATAATACACAATTTCATTTGACGCCACCACTGCAGATCAGCTGTGGAGTTCGTCATTATAGAAGATGGTCCACTACAGATCCCACGTGAAGTATTTGAATACCATGTGGGACGTACCATGCCACAGGAAGAAATGGATTCACATGATGCATACACTCAAGAGGGTGAATTTGCATAAGAGATGATGACTTTACAAGAACAAATAATAGATGATATTAGTCAATCATAAATGAACTAGTCATTTGTTATGTTTGAAATTTTATGTATTACCTACTGTTATTTATTGATTTCACTTGTTTTGTGGTTGTTGGAAGTTTTTATATGTTTTTTGGGTTGTGTTTCATGTCTATGTAGGGATGTCGACACATTAAGCATAATAATTGTGTGGTAACGTATGTAAGGCTTGTATGTCCTGAAGTACCAAGGATGCTATATGTTCTGATATTATGAAAGGTTTTATAGTGTGGTTGGGGATGTGCAATACATGTTAAGTAGACATTTGTGATATTATTGAATCTTTTGTAGTGAGTTGTCCAAGTTTTTGTCTTTTTAGCTCACTTTAGAGATCTGTATAGCTTCACAGGTGAGGTGCAGTGTCAAAAAGAAAGGAATTAGAAGGAAAAGAGGAACACTGCATACATTTATATATTTTTTGTAGATATTCATAAGCTTTTCTGTGAGAAGTATCAGTTGGCAGTAACTGTTTATGTTAAATTTTGTTAAATTACACTAAAAGCAGAAACAATACATGTCTTTTATGCATATTATTGCATACATTTTTCTAGAAAAACTTTTGGTACATGGAAAGTGGAGATATTATGTTTCATTGTTGGGTTGGATTTCAACAATTATGGTTGTAATATACTATGGTTGCAGTATACTTCAGTAGAGATGGCTTTAGGTGGGTAATTATGGCTCAAATTATATATTGCTGCCAATAATAAACTATATGAATCTGC
Organism: Phalaenopsis hybrid cultivar; assembly: GCA_002079205.1. Taxonomy (NCBI): domain Eukaryota; kingdom Viridiplantae; phylum Streptophyta; class Magnoliopsida; order Asparagales; family Orchidaceae; genus Phalaenopsis; species Phalaenopsis hybrid cultivar. The sequence continues at coordinate 297,356 of JXCR01056283.1, read as the reverse complement.
TGGCTGCATTGTAGTTTGGTATTAACGATTATTTCCTGTGGTGATAATAATGCCACTATAAAACAATTTTATTGAGAAGTAGGCATTTAATTGTATTAGCTGTACTTATGCTCTTTTCTAGTAAATTGGTTTTAGAATTGATAATGTTTGGTTGTACATTATAAGCATTATTTTGATACGAGTATTGTATTGGAGCATGGAGGATTTAGGATTTCTGTGGAAAGCTTTGCTAAATGCTCAATTCATATTAACATGCAGTTTGATTTTAAAGGCTGCTTATAAGCTGCAAGGTTCTCATTTCATGTCATATTCACATGCAATTTGATTATAAGCTGCAGGGTTCTCATTTTATTTCATGAGCTGCAGGGTGATTATGGCTCTTTAGTTGGGAATGTTAGACATGCAAACAAATTTTTAATGCCTTCTTGAAACATTTTATTGGAATGTTAGACAGGCATGTATGTATGAATGTTATTAGGTATATGAATGAATGCTATTACTGCTATTGAGGAAAGCTATAGGAATTTGCTGAGAACTTTAAAGGAATGCATATAATTTTTTTTATGTAACCTGAAGTTCTTTGGAGGTTGTAGTTTGTAGGAATATGTATCTCATTATGAGCTGGAGGTTGTATGAATGAATGCTATGAATTTGCAACTGTCAGTTGCTGGTTCAGTTATTCTTGTGTTCTCCTGTTGTTGATTTGGTTATCCTGTGTTTACATAAGGATTGGGCTTCAGAGTTTGTTGATAATTCTAGGAAGTAGCTGGTTGGGTCTCATTATAGTGCAAGGATGCTATATGTGGCTGCTATATATGGGTCATATGTTAACATCTACGGGATGGTAAAAATAAAGTTTTTTCAATAGCAATATGTTGGGTGTTTATTTTTTTATACGTGGAAGTTGAGACATGCTCTTCTTCCTTTAAAATTACCTACTGCTTCATTTGGTTGCTTCAAAGTAGTTGCTACTTTATTGTATGGATATTTGGATTTATGAAGTTAGCTTTTTTCAGAAACAAAGTTGCCTATGATTTCAGTAGCTATGTTGGCATTACATTGGAATTGGGATGTATGTAAATAAATCTCAATGGTGATGATGCGGCATCTTTGGATGGCCTAGTTATTCTTAGGTGACCAGTGCAGCCATTACCACTGGGATCATCTAGGCATTACGTCTGCTGGCATTACAAAGTAACATATGTTTCAATCTTTTTAATTTGATTGAACAGCTATTTTTTTGGCTTAAAATGACCTGCTTTCACATTTGAATTTATGGAGCAAATGCTACTATATGGCTTTATGTAATGTAAAAAAAAAAATTTAATGCTAAATTGTATTGATTTTATCGAGATTATTGTGGAGCAGTTTCGATGGCCACACAAGTTTGTTTTCGGCAACCATTACCTCCATATTTTAGAAGCAAATTTTCTATATTTCCACAATTTTTTTTACTGGTCATTTTTTTTTAATAACTGTAGGACGATGAGTTCCAGATATTCAGAGAAGTTCGGCCAGGTGATGTGCCGGTGCGGGCCACCGACCTTGCTACTCACGTCATGTTGGCCACATAACTACGAGAGTCAATTTTACGAGTGACTGCGGTGGGCACAAGGACAGGAGGACTGCACTTTCTTCAGGTGGGCCGACACTATGTTTGTTTCTATGATATCTCAACTTGACACTACTACTCAGAGTTCATCGATATCAAAATTTAAGAACACTGCTTCTGATTTGAATGATTCCATTTCTACATTACCCCACTCAGATAGGTTCGCTTAGGGTCTGGAGTGTCAGAGCTGGGCAGAACGGGCCGTGATATGTTGTCACATGTTAAAGTCAACATCATACTTTTTTCTCCTTGTAATTTTGACAAGTTATTTTTTGTTCTTTTTTGGGTCTCATTATAGTACATGTTAGTGTGTTAAGATGTATTTCACATTTGTTTAGGTAATTTTGCTTCTGTGATGTGATCTGAAACATTTTAGTGATATAAATATTTTGTATTTTCATGTCTTAACATTTGAATTTTTATTTTTAGAATATTTTGTATTTTCATGTTCTTCAATCTTCACATTTAACTCCTCTTTTTGATTGCATTAAGCATGTGGAAAATTTGTAAAAAAAAAATTGCAAAAAAGCTATATACAAAACGCACGAACAAAACAGCGTATCCAGAATAATGACAGAATGGTCATTTATCATGAATTAGTTGTTCTCAAAACAAGCTAACTAAACAACCAGTCAGCTTATCTGGATCAGCTGGTCATCAATAGATTATCAGGATAGGTTGCTTATGAGCAAAAGCTGGATAAGCTGCAGGTGTCACAAACATACCCTCTATTTCACATTTAGAAGTTGAAAAATGCTTTTTTTGTGTGAAATGAAGATTTGGCTAGTATAAGGATTTATTTGGGGCAGCTGTAGCTTATCCAACTTATGCTGTTAATCAGCTTATCCAGATAATCTGTTGATGATCAGCTAATCTGGATATGTTGACTAGCTATTTGGTTAGTGCGATTTGAGAACAGCTGTTTCAGGATAAATGACTAATTCGCCCTTATTCTGGATAAGCTGTTTAGCTGTTTGGTTCATGCTTTATGTAAACAACTTATTTGAATTTTTTTACAAATTTACCAACATTCTTAATTCAATTATAAAGGGAGAATGTGAAGATTGAAGAACATGAAAATATAAAATATTCTAAAAATAAAAGTTCAAATATTAAGACATGAAAATATAAAATATTTATATCACTAAAATATTTCAGATCATATCATAGAAGCACAGTTACCTAAGCAAATATGAAATACACCTTAACACACAAACATGTACTACAATGAGACCCAAAAAAAGAAGAAAAAATAACATGTCAAAATTATAAGGAAAAAAATTATGACGTTGACTTTAACATGCAGAAACATATCATTGCCCATTCTGCCCGGCTCTGACACTTCAGAACCCTAAGCAAACCTGTCTGAGTGGGATACCGTAGAAATGTAAGCACTCGAATCGGAAGTGGTGTTCTTAAATTTTGATACCAACGAACTCTGAGCAGCGGTGTTCTTAAATTTTGATACCTACAAACTCTGAGCAGCGGTGTCAAGTTGAGATATCAGAGAACAGACATAGTGTCGGCCCACCTGAAGGAAGTGCAGTCCTCTTGTACTTGTGCCCACCACGAGCACCTGTAAAATTATCTCTCGTAGCTATGTGGCTGACGTGATGTGAGTAGGAAGGTAAGTAGCCCGTACTGGCACATCACCTGCCAGGACTTCCCTGAATATCTGAAACTCATTGTCCTGCAGTTATAAAAAGAACAATAGATCAATCAAAAAATTGTGAAAATATAAAAAATTCACTTACCGAAATATGGAGGCAACAGTTGCACACAAAAAAGTTTGGTGGCCATCCAAGCTGCTCCACAGTTATCTTAATAAAATCAGTATACATAAAAAAGTAAGAAAAAAATTGAGAATGTCAATCTTGACTTGTTAAAAGCCTTGAGTTCTACAGAAACAATATTTTGTGGTCGTCCTAGTCGTTACATACTTGGTAGGTTATAATATGGAAACACATTAATCAACAAACTGTGAGGGATAAAAAATTACACAGCCATCTATTTCCATTAATCTTGTCTTGTTAAAAGCCTTAAGTTCTACAAAAACAATACAAAGGCAATTCGTATCACCAAAACAATACAAAGGCAACAAATAGAGTTCATGGTTCCATATCAATAATGCCCAGAACAAATTTTGTGATCTAAGCAATTCTCCTTATTCCAATTAAAAACTTCATTGTTAACATCCCACGGATGGTTAGATAAATAAAACTGCAGCTCATTGAATCAATAACAAAACTCCAGGTAAGGAAAAAGAAGAAAACTCATAGTTACTATGGCATGATCTCTGCAGGTAAATTTTTCTCCATAATCTCTGCTCAACATAGAGGCATGATTTGAGGTAGAACCTCCTCTGCAGGTAAATTTTTAAAACAACATAGCAATTGAAAAAAAAATATGATGTATTCAGTTTAATAGCTCAAATATAACAATATAATACCTAATCACTTTAAAGTAAACAGTGTAATGAGACCCAACAGCAGTTACTTTGGCAGTCATATAAAGTTACTTTAAAAATACATAATGAGATCCATATCTATAAATAGGAAACCCAACAGGCTACATCCAATGCTTAGACAAATGCTTGCACTGGAATAAGATCCATATCTATAAATTAAGCATATACATCAATAGCTACAAGCTACATCCAGCATTCTCAGCAAATTTTACTTAAAAACGCATTATATTCAAATGCCCAATGTTGAATTTGTAGGCATATTAGTTCACTCCAACCAGCCACTACAAAATTCTGATTAATATCTATACAAAATGTCCACCACGATACCCTCATATAAGCAAATAGTCTCCAACATTACCTTCATATAAGCAAGAATATGTAGTAAACCACTTTGACAGCAAAAAAGTTTCCAACGATACCCTCATATAAGCAAAATGTTTTAAAACTTCTTATAGCATCAAAACAATGCAGCAAACCACTTTAACAGATAATAAAAGCAGCAATTTCCCATAAGGAGGGCCATCCAAACTGCAACCACACATTTTCACAATTCGAAAACCATGCTAAGATGTCAGGTCATCAACATAGAAAACCGTGTTAAGATCTCTATATTGATCAGCTGAACACGATGGCTACCTTCTAAATCAACATAATTGTCCTCATATATTATTAACCATAAATGGAACAAACTATGATACTGTAGTGCACGTTATGAGCATATCACAAATCTAAGAAACTGCCATAATATGACCTTTTAATTGCATTTCTTCTGGAGATTAAAGTAAAAAACAAAAAATAATAAGAGCCTCAGCAAATGATACCAGCAAATGAGAATTTTTGATGGTTTCTGATGATGGTTGGAATCACTCCATGGCACCTCTTATTGATTCATTCTGAGATAAGATGTATAGGATTATTGCGATGACTTCTCTTGGTGTCGTTCTTGCTAAGCCATGCTACGGAGTTCATTAAGCAGGTCAAGAAATATTCCTTTCGCCATGCGGAATAAATTGAAGAACCACGTGGGATGGCCACGTAATAACTCACCCACCCATCTATCCCCAATCTGACTCAACGTCATATATGGGTTTCGGTCGATAGATGTAAGATAGTAATAGTACAACAAGGTAATGATTAGTGTGACTTTACGGATGTGGTTAACTTCTTCTTCATCCATACTACAAAATAAGTACAAGGATAATTTTTAAACTTCATCAATAGAGAACAAGAAAAAAAGAAAAAGTACACAATGGAAATTGTGATGAAACATAGAAGGTACAATCCTAGAAAATAAAATTAGTGCATAGTACAAGATAAATAAAAGCATAGTACCACCATGGAAAAATGATAAGTGTCCATACATAAATATGAAAGAAAACTGCAGGAAATAAAATACATAATATCTAAAACATTTATTCATCCATGAAAGAGCTCAAGTATTTGACTCGATATTGCAGTTCTAACTTCATAAAAAACTGTCTTATGGTTAGATCTCGTAATTCCTTCACGTATTTTAAATATTTGTCTGTGTTCGCCTTAACTTCAGGATACGTATTGAGGACTTCGAGACATTCCTCAATGGAGCTATCCTGCGAGATAAAAGACTTTACTTTGCAAGTTTCAATAAGTGTGTCAATGGTATTTTTTATGAATGCGACTCATTTATTCTTTTTGTCTACCCTGGGGTGCTTTGGCAAGCTAGTGGATTGAACATCTGTGTTGACTTGGCTAGAACCTTCTTATGAATCACCTATTTGCATGGTTTTCATGTCTTGTGCTGAGCTGCCAAACCCTACATTATTTGGGGTGAATGCATGAGTTCTTGTTGTGACGTTCCCAGTGAACATATCATCCAGCTTCTCCTCCAAAACTGGATCACTGCTAATAAATTTAATTTTTTTGGCTGAAGACACTGCCTGAAATAGATTGAAAAGTTTTATTAATGANCATTTGAATGGTTGAGATTTAAATTTGCTCATGCTTCTTTTTCTATTGCAAAGCATATTTAGGCTATGTTTGAGGCAGCAGAAACTTATTAAGAAGCTGTTAGGGGTGTAAACGACATGCTCAGCTCGTGTTCGGCTCGTTTATATTTCGAGCTCAAAAAGTGTGTTCATGTTCGGCTCGTTTGCTTAACGAGCCGAACACGAGCTCTTCACGAACAAAGAGCCCTTTTAACAACCCTAATCATGTAGCCATAAANTGTGTTCGTGTTCGGCTCGTTAAGCTCGTTTGCTTAACGAGCCGAACACGAGCTCTTCACGAACAAAGAGTCCTTTTAACAACGCTAATCATGTAGCCATAAGACATAAGACAATAAGAATTTAAGAAATATTTAAAAATTATTATTTATATTAAAACATCATTTGATATCTAATTTAATAATTTTTATTCTATTTTCTTAATCAATATTTTAATTGATTATAAATCTTCGTAGCTTTGCAGTCAATTAGATTTTTTTTAAANTATATATATATATATATATATATATATATATATACCAGTAATTTCTCAGCCCACCAACCTCTAGTGCATCAATTGTACGTTTTACTGGAACCCAACCCATTCTCGTTGATCCCCTTTTCAGTTCTTTTCATATTTTCTAATCCTTTTTTAATTGATCCAACTTTTTCTTCAATTTCATACAATAATAATCCCTTCCGGTCACTTCCTTTAATTTAACCATAAAATTTTGCAACCCCTCTTTGTTAAAATACATGGTGGGTCTATTTCCCACATCGACCTCTCTCAGACATAGATCACAGAATATACTATTGATCTCTCTATCCCACATGACCGATGATCTAGCCTCTTTAGCTTTATTCATTGAGTTCTGTCAGATTAACGGATAAGCATAAAATATTTTTTTTTCATGGCAACAAATGTCTCGAACTGGGAGAAAAGTAACTTGTGTGGTAGACATGTGAACGAAAATAATATTGAATATGCATTTCTTCATTCATAGGGAATAGAAAAATCTTTATTTCAAATTGCAATCTCCTCTAGATTTTATCCTCCAATATTCCACAACATATTGACTGTCAAAAATGTTCGTCAGAAACTATTAGGGGTTGGACTCATAAAATGGCTCATGGTTTGATTCTGGATCGTATACGTCAAATTATAATAAAATTCTACATAAGCATAGTAAAAGCCCAACCCGAGTAAGCCAAAAAACATGCGATAACTATTCCCTAAGCCAATGTGGGCATTCAATAAAGAGGCGGAATGATAGTAAAAACATAGTAAGGTGTAGATTTTAGAAACCCACAAAATAAAAAAAAAAACAAAAAATAAAAGTTCAGTAAACAATTCAATAAGACCATATGTTACAACAATTAGTTGGCAATGGGAAGAGGTATAGAATTTTTGTACTTCTATCTCCTACTCAAATGCTTGATAACAAATCTAATATTATTCATATGACAAAATGACATTCCTGAAATATAAGAGTTCCTCTCAAGCCAAACATGATGAGCAATAATGTGTTTAGACAGAAGGCAGAAGTAACGAGCACCCCTGCAATATTATAGATGACGAGCACCCTTGCAATATTGTCTATTCCATATGAATTGTGTGGTATGTATGTAAAGCTTTCCCGAGATAAAAAGCTAAGAGAAAGCCACAGGAAAAAGGGCAATACTAAAAATTTCTAATGGCCACAACTTCAACCACAAAAAAAATCAATACCACCCAATTATCGCTCAAAATCAGTAGTATCTAGTAATTTCACATCTATGGGGTTCAGATTCATCGTTTTCACAACAAAAAAAAAATCATCATCCAACCGCATTTCTCAAATGCAAATGACGAATAAGGAAGACGAGACATGCGAACGAATGGTTATACCTGATGAGAGAAATGTGAAGGAGTGAAGATGTTGAAGAAGAAGAGGGAAAACACACTGGATCTTTAGAGGAGGATCGTTTAGGGCATGTGAAATGCGATGGAGAAATGACTCCACCGGATGCGTATGAGAGCAGGGTCACAGGATGCCAAGACCGGATGCTCGTATGAGGGCAGGGTCACGGGAGTAAATTATTTGATCGAAAAAGCGGACCGCAGGGGTCATCCTGAGGTCCGCGCCTTTCACAAATTGTAAAACGCCGTTAGGATAATCTTTTAATAAGTACGAAACAAACGGCAAGACAACTTTTTCAAAACGCCGCCCGCACTTATAAGCTGCTCCAAACCGGCCCTAAATGTAAGAAAGTAAAGTTTCTTAGATATGTAAATACATAGTTATTGGTATGTGTAAATGCGCCATTTAAAAATTATTTAGAAATATCAAGTTTTTTGTTTTTTTTTTTTCAATTTGGAATCATGCTTTAAAAAAAGTTATGGAAAATAATTTAATTTTTTACCTAACAGATTAGAATAAAATTTTAAATACTTATATTTAGGTACATACATAATTTTTTTGTATTCATACATCTAACACCTAAATTTTAATTCATAATTACAAACATAATATTTAAATCTTTAACATCACATTAACAATATTACTACTATTTAATTCTTAATACATATTTTGATGAATAAATATAACGCCAAAATATTAAATAAATTCAAATATTTATATATTAGATATCCAAATCCATAAAAAGTTATATTAGGGGTGTAAACGAGCCGAACACGAGCGANGCCGAACACGAGCTTCTTAACGAGCCGAACACGAGCTGTTCGCGAACAACGAGCCGTTTTGATAGCCCTAAGTTATATGATAGTATATAGATTTTCCTATTCTTTATTCACCTCTAGAGTTAAAAATACAATGTTGGATCTTATCGCACCCTTTGTCGTCTCCAATCCGGCCCATGCACATGCTCATTGCACTTTCCCTTCCCGATAACCATTACTCGTGAGTCAATTCATATTTCGAGAGCAGAATAATAAATTTGTATCTTGTATTCCACTACAAACAATAGCTTGGCAAGTGGTACAGTTGCGGCCATACCTATCATTATTACTACCTATTTTTAGAGCAATTTGACAATAATAATTTATGTTTATTAATAGGAAAAAATATTTTGTTAAAAAATAATATATATTTTTTAATAGGCTCGTTTATATTTCGAGCTCAAAAAGTGTGTTCGTGTTTGACTAGTTTGCTTAAAGAGCCGAACACGAGCTGTTCATGAATAAAGAGTCTTTTTAACCACCCTAATCATATAGCCATAAGACAATAAGGGTTTGAGCAAGATTTAAAAATTATCATTTATATTAAAACATCATTTGAATCTAATTTAATAATTTTTATT
>JXCR01056283.1:262713-286723 GCA_002079205.1 Phalaenopsis hybrid cultivar | reverse complement strand
ATATATAAACTTGATGAGTAGTATTTCGAGCCAAAACGAGCCGAACACGAACGAACACATCTTAGTTCGTGTTCGGCTCGTTAACTTATCGAACGAAATTAACGAGCCGAACACGAGCTTCTTAACGAGTCGAATACGAGCTATTCGTGAACAGCGAGCCGTTTTGACAGCCCTAAGCCTCATTTCTGTTGTCCCCATTACACTTTCTTAGTAATTTTACTTTTTTTAGAATGAGAATACAATTTATTATTTTTTACTTGAAAGGATTACAAATTGAATGTTAATCATTTACAATATCAAATAGCTGGACTCATCAATATATCTGTAATGATTGATGTTTAAGAAATGAAAGATTTTCTTCGGCACACCAAATGATGGCTACAAATAAAGTATGAAAGTAACCTCTCCATGACATGATCATTATTTGAATTTGCTATGTGATTGAGAGCACAACTTCAGCAAGTGATGATGGCATGGAAAGGAATTTTGTTTAATGCTGCTTTGATGTTAACATCCGGTGGATGTGTTTCAGCAGATTTAGTTCCTGCAATCTCCCAATCTTATTTATGGAATTATGTTGCACTTAAATAATATGTTATTTAATTATTGAAATTCAGTGGAATAGAGGTTTGATTAAATCACAACATAGAAAAATATGTTTATGTAAGAAAATTGATAAAGCAGACAAAAATTAATTTGGTTCTACCGAGAGTCCATTGTGAAAAGATTATTACACTGTAAGGATAATACAATAATAATTAAAAAAATCAGTTGTATACAGTCTTGTGAGTATGGATAGAATCACGATTCTTTTTCTATATTAGTGTTGAATCCAAATCTTTCTGAGAGACTTGCCTAAGGAATAGAGCGTTGAAAGATGGGTGAAAGAGAGAGAGAGAGAGAGAGAGAGAGAGAGAGAGAGAGAGAGCAATAGCATAGTCATGAATGGTAGATTTCGTAACTTTTATTTATGATATGGATCATTTATTTATATGAATGGGTCATCGTTAAATTACATTTCGTATTCCTAACAGATGTAGGTGTGGTGAGGTACTTTAGTCCGTACATAAATATGGTCAGCGGGGTCAATGAGTAACATGTCTTATTTGTGGAGGATTGACACCTTCCGCTCTGGGACTGTGAGATCCGTCTTTACTCTCTCGGCCTATCTTGGTTGGAAGGCGACTCGTTCTTCCAAGTGGATTTGGTCCAATGAAATTTCTAGGGACAATATGCCTTCTATTCCTCCTGAGCTGCATCGTCCTTCTGGTGCACGTGGATTGCGAGCAGATCGTGTGGTCCTTGGTCATCTTTGGCAGGGCAGCTGAGCCACGTCTCCTCCTCTATTATCCACGAGATGTCTTTGTGATTCGCTTTGGCACATTTTCAATGTACATATTAAAATTTCTCAATTTTTTTGCTCCTTCATAGTGACTGCTGCGACAAGGAGAAGGAAATTTTAAAACAAAAGAATCTTATAACAACATTAATTAAATGCCATAAATAAACTCCTTGGATTTTTGTGTCCATGATCATTGTATATGAGGCTCTGAGGAGTAGCTCCATCATCTCAACTTTTTTTCTTTTTCTGGCCTTTGTTTCTTGTTCATAACTTTGCTATGGAGAAAAGATCTGACTCTGTGCTAAGTCTTGTTGATAAATCAAGGATGTTGATCACACTCGGGATCAGATCGCGATGATCCAAGGGAGTGTCATCGAAGAAGAGGTTAACCAAGAGGTCGAAACTAATTGAGGAGGCGAGAGTGAAAGAGTCATCTGACTTGGTTTGTGGTACATTGGGAAGGTTTTTACTCAAGGCAAATGAAGGATGGGGTGCTTGTTGATCAATCTATCAATAAGAGCTTCTTTTGAAGTTCAAATTCAATTGAATTTCAATATTATTCCCCTTCTAGTTGACATTCCACGAATAATTAAATTTGATCCTTCATCTGGCAAGATGGGNTATATATATTTATATATATATATATATATATATATTAAATAAATTTTAAACCAACAACTTTCCCATGTTAACGACCTACAAGGTTAGCAGGTGGTGGTCGACAATGGTCAACGGTGATGGGTTGCGGTCAATGATGGTTGACAGTGGTCAACGGCGATTAGTGGCGATCGACGATGGTCGGTAATGATCGACGACGATCGATGGTGAACTGTAATGATCGACGACGACGGTGGTGGTCAATGACGGTTGGCATTGATCAACGGTGGCAGGAGCGGTGTCGAACTTCAGCTCCTCAAATCTTCAAGTTTTTTCCCAAGCCTCCACTCAAGTCTCAAGCTCTCCTCCACCGCCCATCTCCCATGAGAGGGAGTGGGGCTCTATTTATAATGTTCTTGGTGCAATTAATGTAGGATTATGAACTACTTTGATTTTATGGTCTGAAAAGCTTCCTTCGATCACACTGCGTTCAATGAGCATTTGAGTATCTTAATGATACTAGAATTAAGTGATCTTGAACTCATTGGGTTCATCTTGTCGGACACTCGATTAGGCTATGACCTTGTCGGATTCGACATTGATTTGACCTTCCAAATAAGTCCAAAAGACTTCCAAACATGGTTTGATGGCTTGATCAAAGTTAAATTTTGTTCAGATTAGATCCATGTTGATACCGTTTTGCCTGTCTTGTCAAGCATGTTAGTTTAACTATAAATTTGTTGAAATCAGACTTCTGGATGATTCTTTATTAGAGTTTGAATTATTCATACTAAAAAATTACCTCGAAATTTATATCATGCTTTGCGATTCATGTCGAGCTATGGAAATTTATTGATGGCGTATCAAGTCTCATTTGAGCAATATGGGCCCATATTTGTGTGGCCCTCGTGGCATGAGCGGGAGCTACTTCACGAGCTATACTCAAGCTGAATCGATTCAAAATTAAGTAACAATATACACAATATTGAGCCTTTTTACACCTCTCTCTGGGATGGTACACCAAAAGTACAAAAGTGTGAGACCGTTAGGCTAAAGTAAATAATATATACCTAAGAGTCTGTGATGTTTTATATACAATTTTAGGTTTTACAATGATGTAAATGCGCAAGAATTGTCTGCCATGTATTTAACACATTTAAATATGTTATATTTTGTCGGATTATAATTTGTAGCGTGCCTATTAAGATGCTTTTTAATATCTAATTAAGAAAATTGAATTTTAATTATTAAATGCAAATAAGCAATGAAATTATTACCGCTAAAGAAGGTTAAATTCAATGGAAGACAAAACCTCCCCTACCTCACGCAAATTCTATATATAACTAAGGAGCCTCCATTGCTAATCTGTTCAATCTAGAGAGCAAAGAGAGCGGGGAAGGCACAGGGAGGAGGGGGGAGGAGAGTGATTTANAGGGAAGTATTAATTATAAATAATATTTATGAATACTTTATGAAAGTTGAACTCATTTTATTTTTCATCTATATATACATGCAGTTAGCCTTTTTTGCTACGAGAGAAGTAGAAGCTTTGAAAGAGCTTACATGGGTGAGTAGCTTCAAGTTAACACGTTGTTATATGTGGTATTTTATTATTTATGCATAAAGATTTATGTAAAAGTGAAATACACCTTTTCATGCCTAAATTTAAAACACCAAAGTGCTATTTTTGTAAATATGAAAGTTTATATGTGAGATATATAAATACATAAGAATTGTGTGCCAAGTGCGTAAGTTTCTCTTATATATTTTGATATTTATTTTTTTCAAAAATCTTGAATGCAGACGCATCATCAAACGAACTGAAGCATATAATTTCCAATCCACCTGAAGGATGCGAAAAACTTATTATTCTGATATACATGATGCTTAAGCTTATATGCACCCTAGGATTTGGGTAATAAAGCTGATGTTTTTAGATTAAATGTTTAAATACATATGTTCCTTATTTTACCTTCAGGTGTTGGCGTTTTGCAAGTTATCACTGAAGAATCAACTGCTGATGCTGAGTTAATTACGACTGTTAAGCATCTGTATGAAACAAGAATGAATGTTATTTCTGTTGAATTCAATTGACTCGTACTTCTCATAACATACTTGTATATGTATTAGACAATTACATTTGTCTGAAGCTGAAGTTGATTTGTTCATTTTCTTACAGATAGAGCTTTTGGGCAAGCATAGATTCATGGTTGAGCTCCATGAATTAATTCAGAGGATGTCATTTGAGCCTTCCATCCCAATGTGGAGTAGAATTTATTATAACTGTAATAATTATTAAGCATGATGTGTATAGGAGATTGAGAGAAGTGAATGCATGTTGAATTTACAATTTGAAATTTGATTTCAAATTCACAGAGCTCTGAGAATTGAATTGAATTTACAATTTGAATTTTGAACATTATCTTTTTATGCAAGATATTATTTGTTTGACTAATGATGAAGAGATATTTTTGTTGAAGTTTTTTATTTATTATTTTTGGTAATTTGAGAATTAATTAATAATTCTTATATATTTTATTTAGAGTTATTTCAATTTATAAAAGTTAAAATGGTGGCATTTTTGATGTGGTATGAGAATTAATATTTAAATTTGTCTATTTAACAAATCAAAAAATATTAAAAATTTGAAAATTTTCGAACGTTTCGAACAATTCGAACATTTCGAACATTTCAAACATTTCAAACATTTCAAACATATTCGAACTATTCGAACGATTAGAACAAATTCAAACAAATCGAACCGAACATGAACAGATCTTTCACGAACAATTTCGAACACGAGCCTATTTTCATGCTACTTGATTGCGACAGCTACAATAAAGACAAGAAAATTTATAACTTAAACATATTTCGAACAGACAATTTGTTAATTATACTTCTTATTGGGTACTTTTCACGCTTGGTTCTGATATATTTATTATTATATGCTGATTTTGGCATTTTAGAGTTTTTTGTATTAGGGATTCTAGTAGTCGGTCAGAGAAGAAGGTCAACAGGCAGAGAAGAGATCAGTCGTCGGAGTTTTTAGTTCAATTGTCTGACCTGGAGTAGAGTCTTAGAGTTGCTTGCCCTAGATGGGAGTCTTCTAGTTGCTTGCCCCAGAGGGGAGTCATATAGTCGCTCACCCGGAAGGGGAGCTTTTTAGTTGCTCGGCTCAGAGGCGAGTCTTGTGTCTTTGACCGATAGGACGATCTTGGCGTCGTTGTTCGGTGGCAAGAAAAATTCTGCAATGACAGATTCTGGTGTTGGGGCAACTCATTGGCAGAAGCAGTCTCCAATGGTGAAGGCGCAACAAAGGATAAACCGAGAAAGAGAAAAAGAACTCATGAGCTGGAGGAGGAAGAGCTTGGTGATACGAGCGTGTCAGGTTGTTCATCTACGAGAAGTGGTTAAAGGAGACATCTTTGAAGAAAATGCATTAGTTAAGGGGGTCGAAGAAGAAAGCGGACACGTCTGACGGGCAGAGATCTCTTTAAGGTCGAACGTGTGGCTTTTGCGCCGTTGCGACTTAGTTGCCGACAGAGAGAGCTGGGGTGGTTGATCAGTAAGGTGGCCAGTCAGTTGCTATGATGGCGACCAACCAATGACCAATCGATTGCTAGAAGTGGAAATATGAGAGGATAAGCTAGTGCAACTAAAAATCTCTTATATCAAACCTCAGAGGGAAATTAGATGCCTAGGAAGAACTGCAATAGTCTCAGGATCATTGTGGTGGATGAACGGCTGAGGGAGTTAGGGCAAGCATATGAATGAGTGGAGTGAGTTCTCCGTCGTGCCAGTTCCTCTTGTGCTTCTCAGTGTTGCTCGTCTTATTGTTGACGACACGATCCATGCTGACCATACCTTAAAGAATGTTAAATCCAGATATGTCAGGTAGACCGTGCCCAAGAAATATAGCATGAGGGGGGAGAGAGAGAGAAAGGAAGAGAAAAGAGGAAGACTTGTACTTCGGGGGCTAATCGGGGTGTCCCTAGGCTCTCGTGGGCCCATTTTATTCAATTGAAAACTTGAGTTATTAATGGGAGGAGCTAAAAAAAATCTCCATGTTATATCATGAAACCCTGATCTTTATATAGAAGCTGAGAGGGGTAAAAAATTAAATATAGAATATAAGAAATTAAATATAGAATATAAGAAGGGTAAAAGATTAAATAAAAATTACATATTCCATTTTAGTCCCTTTTACTTTTACGCTTACCATTGGATAGTCTTGTTATTCGTGCAGGTTCTTCAATACATTTTTCCTTGCCTTTGTTTTGTGGCTCTGCCCTTATCCTGTTATCTATTTATTATATAGTTTACACCTATCTTGCATATATTTTATACATACTTGTCAAAAAAGATTTGCTGGTATTGCAAACCTAAGGTAATAGATGGTGTATATGTAATATATAGAATATTTTATATCTAATGTTTTATGCATGTTGTTGTATGATTATGGAATTAATCAGTCGTTCGAGAGAACTGATCACTTGACTAATGTGAGGTGGTCGGAGGAGAGATCTAACCTGCCGATTGTTGTGAGGTGGGGGAAGTAGAGAACTTAGCCGACTGACTGATGCTAGATGTCCGACTGAAGTATTTTTGCCAATGGCGATGACTTCTTTTTGGCCTGACAAGGTCTTTCTTCATTTTCTGTCTATAATAATAATAATAATAATAATAATAATAATAAATATGAAATAAATGTGATGGCTAATCGGCCCCACGTAAATGTCTGAAAGAAGAATAATTATGCCAATTTTCAAAACCATACCATAAAATACTAAAAATTGTCAAACATTGTTAATAAATTTTTGTTTGAACCAACTTTTTCCTTAAAAAACTTTTTTTCTAAGATTTAAAATTCAATGCAACTACCTAGCCTTGATTTATCATTAAGATACATTTATGAATTGTTTAGTATATCTGCTTGGCGATTTATTTATACTATTTCAAAATAGAAGATTTGGTATTTATATTTTTATACTCCTAAACTTCATTTTTTGCATATGTCACTTTACATTTACATGAAAAAGTATGGGCCCGTTTGGGGCAGCTTAAAAAAGCGGGCAGCGTTTTGAAACGCCGTCGTCTCGTTTGGTTCGCACTTATTGGCAGATTATCCAGAAAGTCGTTTATAATTTTGTGAAAGACGTGGACCGCGGGACGACCTCTGCAGTCCGCGTTTTTGAATTTAATTTCATGGATCTGCCCTCAACATCATTGACTCCCGTGACCCTGCCCTCGCACGCCTCCGCTCTCTTTTCCTTCACGATACTCATGCCCTAAGTGCTCCTCCCGTGACCCTGCCCTCGGATATGCTGACTGGCTACTTGGTTAGTGCGATTTGAGAACAGCTGATTCAGGATAAATGATCAATCTGCCATTGTTCTGGATAAACTATTTAGATATTTGGTTCGTGTTTTTTGTAAACAGCTTATTTGAATTTTTTTTACAAATTTACCAACATTCTTAATGCAATTATAAAGGGGAGAATGTGAAGATTGAAAAACATGAAAATACAAAATATTCTAAAAATAAAAGTTCAAATATTAAGAAATGAAAATATTAAATATTTATATCACTAAAATATGTCAGACCACATCATAGAAGCACAGTTACCTAAACAAATGTAAAATACACCTTAACACACTAACATGTACTATAATGAGACCCAAAAAAAGAAGAAAAAATAACATGTCAAAATTACAAGGAAAAAAATTATGTTCTTTAACATGCAACAGCATATCACGGCCCATTCTGCCCGGCTCTGACACTTCAGAACACTGAGCAAACCTGTCCGAGTGGGATACCGTAGAAATGGAAGCACTCGAATCAGAAGCAGTGTTCTTAAATTTTGATACCAACAAACTTTGAGCAGCGGTGTCAAGTTGAGATAGTGTCGGCCCACCTGAAGAAAGTGCAGTCCTCCTGTACTTGTGCCCACCGCGGGCACCTCTAAAATTGTTCCCCGTAGCTATTGGCTGATGTGATGTGAGTAGCAAGGTAGGTAGCCCGTACCGGCACATCACCTGCCGGGACTTCCCTGAATATCTGGAACTCATCGTCCTGCAGTTATTAAAAGAACAATAGATCAATCAAAAAATTGTGGAAATATAGAAAATTTACTTACCGAAATATGGAGGCAATAGTTGCACACAAAAAAGTTCGGTGGCCATCCAAGCTGCTCCACAATTATCTCAATAAAATCAGTATACATAAAAAAGTAAGAAAAAAAATTGAGAATGTCAATCTTGACTTGTCAAAAGCTTGAGTTCTACAGAAACAATATTTTGTGGTCGTCCTAGTCGTTACATACATGGTAGGTTATAATATGGAAACACATTAATCAACAAACAATGAGGGATAAAAAATTGCACAGGCATATATTTCCATTAATCTTGCCTTGTTAAAAGCCTTAAGTTGTACAGAAACAATACAAATGCAATTTGTATCACCAAAACAATACAAAGGCAACAGATAGAGTTCGGGGTTCCATATCAATAATGCCCATAACAAATTTTGTGTTCTAAGCAATTCTCTGTATTCCAATTAAAAACTTCATTGTTAACATCCCACGGATGGTTAGATAAATAAAACTGCAGCTCATTGAATCAAGAACAAAACTCTAGGTAAAGCAAAAGAAGAAAACTCATAGTTACTATGGCATGATCTCTACAGGTAAATTTTTCTCCATAATCTCTGCTCAACATAGAGGCATAATCTGAGGTAGAACCTCCTCTGCAGGTAAATTTTCAAAACAACATAGCAATTGAAACAAAATATGATGTATCCAGTTTAATAGCTCAAATATAACAATATAATACCTAATCATTTTAAAGTAAACAGTATAATGAGACCCAACAGCAGTTACTTTGGCAGCCATATAAAGTTACTTTAAAAATAGATAATGAGATCCATATCTATAAATAGGAAACCCAATAGGCTACATCCAGATGCTTAGACAAATGCTTGCACTGGAATGAGATTCATATCTATAAATCAAACATATACAACAATAGCTACAGGCTACATCCAACATTCTCGACATTTTTTTCTTAAAAATGCATTATATTCAAATGCCCAATGCTGAATTTGTAGGCATAGTAGTTCACACCAACCAGACCCTACAAAATCTTGATTAATATCAATATAAAATGTCCACCACGATACCCTCATATAAGCAAATAGTCTCCAACATTAACCTCATATAAGCAAGAATATGTAGTAAACCACTTTGACAGGAAAAAAGTCTCCAACGATACCCTCATATAAGAAAAATGTTTTAAAACTTCTTATAGCATCAAACCAATGCAGAAAACCACTTTAACATGTAATAAAAGCAGCGGTTGCCCATAAGGAGGGCCATCCAAACTGCAACCACACATTTTAAGAGTTCAAAAACCATGCTAAGATGTTAGGTCATCAACATAGAAAACTGTGCTAAGATCTCTATATTGATCAGCTGAATACGATGGCTACCTTCCAAATCAACAGAATTGTCCTCATATATTATTAACCATAAATGGAACAAACTATGATACTCTAGTGCAAGTTATGAGCATATCACAAATCTAAGAAACTGCCATAATATGACCTTTTAATTACATTTCTTTTGAAGATTAAAGTAAAAAACAAAAAAAATAATAAGAGCCTCAGCAAATGAGAATTTTTTATGGTTTTTTATGATGGTTGGAATCTCTCCATAGCACCTTTTATTGAATCATTCTGAGATAAGATGCATAGGATTATTGCGATGACTTTTCTTGGCGTCGTTCTTGCTGAGCCATGCAACCCATGAAGGCACCGGAGTTCATTATTCAGGTCAAGAAATATTCCTTTTGTCATGCGGAACAAATCGAAGAACCATGTTGGATGGTCACCTAATAACTCACCCACCCATCTATCCCTAATCTGACTCGATGTCATACATGGGTTTCGGTCGATAGATGTAAGATAGTAATAGTACAACAAAATAATGATTAGTGCGACTTTATGGATGTGGTTAATTTCTTCTTCATTCATACTACAAAATAAGTACATGGATAATTTTTAAACTTCATCAATAGAGAACAAGAAAAGAAGGAAAAGTACACAATGAAAATTGTGGTGAAACATAGAAGTACAATCGTAGAAAACAAAATTAATGCATAATACAAGATAAATAAAAGCATAGTACCACCATGAAAAAATGATAAGTGTCCATCACATAAATATGGAAGAAAACTACAGAAAATAAAATACATAATATTTAAAACATTCATTCATCCATGAAAGAGCTCAAGTATTTGACTCGATCAACTTCATAAAAAACTGTCTTATGATTAGGTCTTGTAACACCTTCACGTATTTTAAATATTTGTCTGTGTCCGCCTTAACTTCAGGGTACGTATTGAGGACTTCGAGACACTCCTCAATGGAGCTATCCTGCGAGATAAAAGACCTTGGTTTGCAAGTTTCAATAAGTGTGTCAATGGTGTTTTTTATGAATGCGACTCCTTTATTCTTTTTGTCTACCCTAGAGCGCTTTGACAGGCTAGTGGATTGAACATCCGTGTGGACTTGGCTAGAACCTTCTCCTAAATCACATATTTGCACAGTTTTCATGTCCTGTGCTGAGCTGCCAAACCCTACATTATTTGGGGTGAATGCATGAATTCCTATTGCGACAACCCCAGTGAACATGTCATTCAGTTTCTCCTCCAAAATTTGATCACTACTAATAAATTTAAATTTTTTGGCTGAAGACACTGCCGATTAAAAAGTTTTATTAATGAATTCAATTCGATGCAATATCTTTAAAGTAATATTAGATATATATACCAGTAATTTCTCAGTCCACCAACCTCTGGTACATCAATTGTACGTTTTACTGGATCCCAACCCATTCCCGTTGATCCCCTTTTCAGTTTTTTTTCATATTTTCCAATCCTTTTTTAATTGATTCAACTTGTTCTTCAATTTCATACGATAATAATCTCTTCTGGTCACTTCCTTGAATTTAACCATAAAATTTTGCAACCCCTCTTTGTTAAAATACGTGGTGGGTCTATTTCTCACCTCGAACTCCCTCAGACATATATTACAAAATATAATATTGACCTCTCTATCCCACATGACCGATGATCCAGCCTCTTTAGCTTTACTCATTGAGTTCTGTCAGATTAACAGATAAGCATAAAATATATTTTTTTTTTCATAGCAACAAATGTTCTGAACTGAGAGAAAAGTAATTTGTGTGGTAGACATGTGAACGAAAATAATATTGAAGAAGCATTAACAAAATATGTTTTTCGTTCATAGGGAAAAGAAAATCTTTATTTCAAATTGCAAGCTCTTCTAGATTTTATCCTCCAATATTCCACAACATATTGACTGTCAAAAATGTTCGTCAGAAACTATTGGGGGTTGGACTCATGAAATGACTCATGGTTTGATTTCAGATCGTATACGACTAATTATAATAAAATGTTACATAAGCATAGTAAAAGCCCAACCCAAGTAAGCCAAAAAACATACTATAACTATTCCCCAAGCCAATGTGAGCATTCAATAAAGAGGCAGAATGATAGTAAAAGCATAGTAAGGTGTAGATTTTAGAAACCCACAAAATAAAATAAAAAAAACAAAAAATAAAAGACCAGTAAACAATTCAATAAGGCCATATGTAACAATAAGTAGTTGGCAATGGGAAGAGGTATAGAATTTTTGTACTTCTATCTCCAACTCAAATGCTTGATAACAAATCTAATATTATTCATATGGCAAAATGACATTCTTGAAATTTACGAGTTCTTCTCAAGCCAAACATGATGAGCAATAATGTGTTTAGACAGAGGGCAGAAATAACGAGCACCCCTGCAATATTATAGATAACGAGCAACCTTGCAATATTGTCTATTCCATATGAATTGCGTGGTATGTATGTAAAGCTTTCCCGAGATGAAAAGCTAAGAGAAAGCCACAGGAAAAAAAGCAATACTAAAGATTTCTAATGGCCACAACTTCAACCGCAAAAAAAAATCAATACCACCCAATTATCGCTCAAAATCAGTAGGATCTTGTAATTTCACATCTATGGGGTTCAGATCCATCGTTTTCGCAACAAAAAAAATCATCCAACCACATTTCTCAAATGCAAATGACGAAGAAGAAAGACGAGACATGCAAACGAATGGTTATACCTGATGAGAGAAACACGAAAGAGTGAAGATGTCGAAGAAGAAGAGGGAAAGCACACCAATTCTTTAGAGGAGGATCGTTTAGGGCATGCGAAATGCGATGGAGAAATGACTCCACTAGTGATGCCAAGACCGGATGCTCGTATGAGGGCAGAGTCGCGGGAGTATATTATTTGATCGAAAAAGCGGACCGCGCGGGTCATCCTGAGGTCCGCGTCTTTCACAAATTGTAAAACGCTAATAGGATAATTTTTTAATATGTGTAAAACAAACGGCAAGACAGCTTTTTCAAAACGCAGCCCGCACTTATAAGCTCCCCAAACGGACCCTAAATGTAAAAAAGTAAAGTTTCAGTGTTAGATATGTAAATACATAGTTATTGGTATGTAAATGCGCCTTTTAAAAATTATTTAGAAATATCAATATTTTTTTGTTTTTTTTTTTTTGTTTTATTTGGAATCATGCTTTAAAAAAAGTTATGGAAAATAATTTAATTTTTTACCCAACATATTAGAATAAAATTTTAAATATTTATATTTAGATACATACATAATTTATTTGTATTAATATATCTAACACCTAAATTTTAATTCATAATTACCACATAATATTTAAATCTTTAACATCACATTAAAAATATTACTACTATTTAATTCTTATAAATAAAATACATATTTTGATGAATTAGATATCCAAATCCACACTGCGTCTTTATTCACCTCTAGCGTTAAAAATACAATGTTGGATCTTATCGTACCCTTTGTCGTCGCCAATCCGGCCCATGCACATGCTCATTGTACTTTCCCTTCCCGATAACCATTACTCGTGAGTCAATTCATATTTCAAGAGCAGAGAAATAAATTTGTCTCCTGTATTCCACTACAAACAATAACTTGGCAAGTGGTACAGTTGCGGCCATACCTATCATTATTACTACCTATTTTTAGAGCAATTTGACAATAATAATTTATGTTTTTTAATATATCAGCCTTACACTTTCTTAGTAATTTTATTTTTTTTAGAATGAGCATACAATTTATTCTATTTTACTTGAAAGGATTACAATATCAAATAGCTGGACTCATCAATATGTCTGTAATGATTGATGTTTAAGAAATGAAAGATTTTCTTCGGCACACCAAATGATGGCTACAAATAAAGCATGAAAGTAACCTCTCCATGACACAACTTCAGCAAATGATGTTGGCATGGAAAGGAATTTTGTTTAATGTTGCTTTCATGTATACGCATCCGGTGGACGTGTTTCAGCTGATTAGTTCCTGCAATCTCCCAATCTTATTTATGGAATTATGTTGCACTTAAATGATATGTTATTTAATTATTGAAAGTCCGTGGAATAGGGGTTTGATTAAATCACAACATAGAAAAATATGTTTATGTAGGAAAATTGATAAAGCAGACAAAAATTAATTTCGTTCAATCGAGAGTCCATTGTGAAAAGATTATTACACTGCAAGGATAATACAAGAAGTATACGGTCTTGTGAGTATGGATAGAATCACGATTCTTTTTCTATATTAGTGATGAATCCAAATCTTTCTGAGAGACTTGCCTAAGGAATAGAGCGTTGAACGATGGGTGAGAGAGAGAGATAGAGAAAGAACAATAGCATACTTTTATTCATGATATGGACCCTTTATTTCTAGAAATGGATCATCGTTAAATTATATTTCATACTCCTAACAGATGTAGATGTGGCGAGGTACTTTAATCCGTACATAAATATAACCAGCGGGGTCAATGAGTAATATGTCTTATTTGCAGAGGATTGACGCCGTCCGCTCTGGGACTGTGAGATTCGTCTTTACTCTCGCGGCCTATCTGCGTTGGAAAGAGACTCGTTCTTCCAAGTGGATTTGGTCCAATGAAATTTCCAGGGACAATATGCCTTTTATTCCTCCTGAGCCGCATCATTCTTCCGGTGCACGTGGATTGCCAGCCAATCGTGTGGTCCTTGGTCATCTTTGGCAGGATCGCTGGGCCAGGTCTCCTCCTATGTTATCCACGAGATGTCTTTGTGATTCGTGCTGACACATTTTCAATGACATATTAAGTTTCTCAATTTTTTTGCTCATTGATAGCGACTGCTGCGACAAGGGGAAGGAAATTTTAAAACAAAAGAACCTTATAACAACATTCATTAAATGCATAAATAAAATCCTTGAATTTTTGTGTCCATGATCATTATATATGAGGCTCTGAGGAGTAGCTCCATCATTTCAACTTTGTTTCTTTTTTTGGCCTTTGTTTCTTGTTCATAACTTTGCTATGGAGAAAAGATCTGACTCTGTGCTATGTCTTGTTGATAAATCAAGGATGTTGATTGCTGTCGGGATCAGATCGCGACGATCCAAGGGAGTGTCATCGAAGAAGAGGTTAACCAAGAGGTCGAAGCTAATTGAGGAGGCGAGAGTGGAAGAGTCATCTCACTTGGTTCGTTATACATTTACTTAAGGCAAATGAAGGATGGGGTGCTTGGTGATCAATCTGTGAATAATAGCTTAATTTGAAGTTCAAATTCAATTGAATTTCAAGAATATTCCCCTTCTAGTTAACATTCCACGAGCAATTAAATTTGTTCCTTCATCTTACAAGATGGGGTCAGCAGACAATATCTCATCCCATGACATGGGTGAAATGACATAATCCAAAGTAAATCGGAGCATAGGTGAACTGCTTCCTCCCCCTTCTTCCTTCTTCTTTTTTATTTATTTATTTTTGAACCATCTGATTCTTGCCAAATGTTTTTCCCCCCTTGTAGACTGGGATCCTCACGTTGAATAGTCGCAGGTTGTCGTTAGCAGTGGTGACTCGGCCTCATGGACAATCATAGCTCCCAAGGGGCTGACCGATGGCAAAGAGGATGTGGACTATATTACTTTGCAAAAGATTTATAAAAAAAATAAAACAAATTTTCTTTTGCTTGTTAAAGTAAACTCTACATGCAATAAAATTACAATTAAAAAAATGAAAACTTAAAGGTCCACAATTAATCACGTAGAACGATATTAGGGACTACCTTTCGTAGCTTATTGGGTTGGTAGCTCTTGTTCAAGGTCGGGAAACACACAGTCCAGCTCTGAGCCCCCATCTTTACCAATGTCTTACATTTAGTCCTGGTCTTTCATATGTGACCACGAGTTTTCTTTTACTTATTCGTGTTTTCCTACGACTCGCTTTTCAACTTTTTTATATTTAATGCTCCTGTTTACTTTCATGTAATTTATTTAAATTTCATTCAAATATATTATACTTTATGATGTTAATCATGCGGCAGTAGCTAAGACCCATGTACGCATTTACATATTATGTAATGCAATTTTCTTATTTACTTTATAACATTTTATACCCGTATTTATTTATTCTACATGCAAACCTAAACCAAAATCGAAAACGACAAAAACACACTTTCAAAACTAAATCTACACTTTCAAAATAATATACGAACATAATACACTCCTTTTGGGGGTTACGAGAACTTCTTGGATGAGATAACCTACTGTTGCTAACTGGAGTTCTCTGGTTTAAATAAGCTTGATAACTTGTTTAAACAAAGTAAAATCAAGAGAAAGTAGTGGTACCATGATGATGAAACCGTGAGATCTTAGCCAATATCACTTAACATAAATTAAAATTCCCCTACAATACTTAAAAAACAACAACAAAAACAAACCTATCACATAAACTGCAAAACTATAAAACCCTTCACCTGGAGCTGCTAATTTGACGAGAAGCTTGGAACAAACTCTATGGGTAGCATGACGAGGACATATTGAAGAACATCTTCGAAAGAGCAAACGAGATCGCCATCAACAAACATTTCCTTTGAACTAATTAACAGGTTGTAGAATTTTGAGATAGCCCGTCAAGTACGACATAAATCCTCAACTTATATTTAGGCCTTTGCACATCCATGTTGTGTAATTTAAGCTCTAACTCGCTTTAGGCTCTGAGGTTGTCGTTCGTTACAATATAAACCCTCATATCTTTCAGGCTATTTGAATGATTGTATCATGCAAGTGTAAACTCTAAATAATAAAATTGATAAGATGAAACATCTAATAATATTTCGTCGAAATTGAAGCTAAACCATAAGAAAGCTTGGAAAGTCACTGAGATTCTCCTCAGAATCTGTGACCTCCCCTGATTCTCTCCCTTTAGGTTCCGAAAAAAACGTTTCCTATTTGATCTTTCCAATTTGAGATTTCTTACGTCCGACCTTGAAATCCTAAACTTTGAGATTCATGAAGACAAATACCTCTAATTTAAATTGAATGTTTTCTTGAATGACTTCGGTCTTTTAAGATGTAATTAACTATAGGGGCTGGCCCTTATAGGAAACTTCGGAACCCAGCTAAATATAAACTCTATCTAATCTTTCATATTAGATAGAGGAACTTGTCGGTCAACATAAAATATTTCACAGACTAAAACAGATGTCATAAATTCTTTAGTTTATTTGATCGACCCTCACTATCAAGTAATGTGTCTATTCCCCGGGATAGATTCACAACTTATAGTGTTGTGCTCGCTTATTTAAATCATTGTCTATAAAAGATCGGTAAGGTTTTGTATTTTCAAAATTTAAAATGCTACTATTCAAAATTAATATATATGTATGTATGTATATGTGTGTGTATGTGTGTGTGTGTGTATATATATTTATATATATATATATATATATATATTAAATAAATTTTAAACCAACAACTTTCCCATGTTGACGACCGACAAGGTCAGCAAGTGGTGGTCGATAATGGTCGACGGTGATGGATTGCGGTCAATGATGGTTGACAGTGGTCAACGGTGATCAGTGGCCATCGACGATGGTCGGTAATGATCGACAACGGTCGGTGGTGAACTGTAATGATCGACGACGAACGGTGGTGGTCAATGACGGTCGACAGGGATCAACAGTGGCAGGAGCGGTGTCGGACTTCAACTCCTCAAATCTTTAAGTTTTTTTCCTAAGCCTCCACTCAAGTCTCAAGCTCTCCTCCACTGCCCCTCTCCCATGAGAGGGGGTGAGGCTCTATTTATAATGTTCTTGGTGCAATTAATACAAGAATATGAACTACTTTGATTTGATTGTCCGAAAAGCTTTTTTTGATCACACTGCGTTCGATGAGCATTTGAGTATCTTAATGATAGTAGAATTGAGTGATCTTGAACTCATTGGATTCGTCTTGTCGGACGCTCGATTAGACTATGACCTTGTCGGATTCGACATTGGTTTGACATTCCAAATAAGTCCAAAAGACTTCCAAACATGGTTTGATGGCTTGATCATAGCTCAATTTTATTCAGATTAGATCAATGTTGACACCATTTTGTCTGTCTTGTCAAACATGTTAGTTTAACTATAAATTTGTTGAAATCAAACTTCTGGATGATTCTTTATTAGAGTTTGAATTATTCGTACTAAAAAATTGTCTCAAAATCTGTATCATGCTTTGCGATTCGTGTCGGGCGATGGGAATTTATTGATCGCGTATCAAGTCTCATTTGAGCAATATAGGCCCATATTGGTGTGGTCCTCATGGTATGAGTGAGAGCTAGTTCACGAGTTATACTCGAGCTTAATCAATTCAAAGTTAAGTAACCATAAAAACAATATTGAGCTTGTTTACACCTTTATCTGGGATGGTACGCCAAAAAGTACAAGTGTGAGACCCTTAGGCTAAAGTAAATAATATATACCTAAGAGTCTGTGCGGTTTTATATACAATTTTAGGTTTTACAATGACGTAAATGCGCTAGAATTGTCTGCCATGTATTTAACACATTTAAATATGTTCTATTTTGTCGGATTATAATTTGTTGCGTGCTTATTAAGATGCTTTTTAATATCTAATTAAGAAAATTGAATTTTAATTATTGAATGCAAATAAGCAATGAAATTATTACCACTAAAAAAGGTTAAATTCAATGGAAGACAAACCCTCCCCTACCTCACGCAAATTCTATATATAACTAAGGAGCCTCCATTGCCAATCTGTTCAATCTAGAGATCAAAGAGAGCGGGGAAGGCACAGGGAGGAGGGGGGGAGGAGAGTGATTTCTAATTTTGCCCAATAAAATGCAGAGGGCGGTTTTCCGGCGGCTTTCTCCTCTCAGGCCAGGAAAGTACGCCTCCTTTTTCTCTGGTCTTGCCGCAGCGACGACGGAGGCCGAAGCCCTTCACGGGAAGAACAATGCCACCCTACCGAAATTACCCCCGTTCGACTACTCCCCTCCTCCCTACAATGGCCCGCGAACGGCTGAGATTCTCCGAAAGCGCTCCGAGTTCCTCAGCCCCTCTCTCTTCCATTTATACAAAAATCCCGTATGCTCTTTCACCTCTCGATTTTAGTCGTTATATTGGATTCAGATTTCTATTATCTTCATTGATCGATTATGTTCTATAAAATACTTTTTAAAAGTTTGATTAGCTTCTCTTTTCTTGTTCCGTCTGCACCTCCCTCTAGCTTGATCGCGTTAAAAACCATTGATAAATTGCAATTATTCCTAGGTTGTGCTCTTGATCTTCCTATCATAGAAATCGATTTGGTGATTGCTCTGTTTAGGTTATAAATTACATTTGACTCGCCGAATCTTGTTAGGAAGGAATATACACAGGTCTCTTCTCCAGCCATTGACTTTTTAGTCATCTTTTTCAAGATCCTGGTCTTCAGAAAATATTTAGTGATCTTATTAGGTATCTATTTGTGTTTACCTCCCTCTGGAGGTCTAATTGCTGAAAATTCCGTCTATTAGCCGTAGATTTTGGGCTTTATTTTTTATTTTTATTTTTTTTTGCTTCATTCTCTGAGTAAAGGAAGCATTTATTCTATTCCAGATCAATACTGCTAGTGAAATTTAAAATTTAATTACTTTAAATAAATATTTTCCAGATTAAACATAACTAAATATGCTCGATAACTTTATTTTACCTTACTTTTAATCTGTACTGTCTTAAACAGCGTCTTAATTCGATAATGATGCGGATAAATGCATCAGAAAGTTGGCATGATGAGTCAGGATTTGACGTTTTGGCCGGAAAGTTTTGTTGGGACTAAGCGTGTCTATAATTAAAAATATGCTGTAAGTGACGCTCTGCCTTACGTGGAATAAATGTTGCAGCTTTGATTGAATACCTAATACAATGTAGTGAGCTTTACGAAGTTCGGTTTTCACTGAGATAGATTAGTGAGCATTAGAAGGCGACAGCCAACCGGGTCCCAAGTTAGAATTTTGCACGGAAATGTCGTGGGAAATTTATTAAACGATTATTATGCGCCTTAAAATCTTTGCTTCCAAAAACGCAAAACAATCAGAACAATTTTTTAATTTCTTAGGTAAAAAAATGTGTTTTTTTTTTCCATTCACAGTAGTATTCCTGGTCTTATAAGTACACCGCTAAAGTGGCCTGATAGAGAATTTTTCTTGGCAATTGAATGAAGATTATATGCCATAAATTTTTTTCTTCCGAAAATTGAAAAACAATTAAAACACCTATTTAATTTAAAAAATGTGTGTGTTTTTTTTTTAATTCACAGTAGCAGTCTTAGCATTAAAATTGTCTATTTTGATTGCGTATGGATAGAAAACATATTTCGGAAAATAATTATTTTATTTTATTCTTTTGGATTGGTAAGTATTGAGTAAAAATTTTTGATGTAAGTGGGATTCGAATCTAAGTTTTTGACAACAACTTATGATTAACCAACTAAGCTAGCTAACATAATAATTTTTTTTTCTTTTTGATCATTTGGTTGAGCATAAATAAAAGTCAAAAAGAGTTTTTACACTCTCAAAATTCTGTAAATATAATTATTTTCTTAAACGTAGCGATCATGTGGTTTCATGTAAATAAAAAACATGTTTTGAAATGTTAGAGTTTCATTTTTTTATTTCTTTTGCGTGTAAAATTAAAATCATTATATTCTATAAAATTTTAGGAGGTTTCTGGAGCATTTAACCATTCTCAATCTCTAGCTACACAACAATCTAATAATAGATTTAGCACATTCTTATATTTCTTAAGAGCATGTTTTCTAAACTTAAGCAACCATAGCCTGCAGTTAAGCCTAGGATAAGAATTTGTTGGTGGATGAACCTGTGAACACAAAACCTATTACTTTGATGAGGGTGTTGAGGTCAAGAGGTGGCTTCTAGGGTTTGTGGTTGATTGTTTACTAAAGTGGGAATGGAGGCTAGACGAAGGTTTTGGGGTATGGGAAAAAAAAATTGTTCCCCATAAGAAAATTCATATGGTGCGGCCACTACAATGTTAGCACACAATAATAACAACAACAACATCAACAACGACAAACATTATTCCCACTAAGTGGGGTCGACTAAATGAATCATTTTTCTTCATTGTGTCCTATTGAGTGTCATATTTTTATTTAATTCTAATAAATGAAGATCTTTTTCATACGACATGCTAAGTCTTTTTTTAGTCTACCTCTACTTTTCCTAACATAAGTAGAATCTAAATTTCTATTGAATTGCCACTACAATGTTAGCACACAATAATAACAACATCAACATATTTAATTGTACATCGATTCAAATCAATTCATTAAGGCAGTATGATTGGAAAAAAATTAAATTCAAATAGAAGGTGCTGCCTACCTAATTGCATGGAAAAATTTGTTACAACCAGTCATTACTATTTAGAGATATAAGCTTGAGCCTTGACTTATGAAAGCTGTCCTGAATTGTGAAATTTGAAACGTGAATTGATGAGAATAGGCTGACCAATTTTGAATTTAAACCAATTGGGTTGGCCAAAGCAATACAACTCCCTTATAATTAGGGGAAAAAAAAAAAATGAAGTTTGGAAATAAAATGATTACTTCTTAATGTTTATATTTTATGCTTAAGTTTTTCTAAAGTAGATCTCTTTCTCAGTCATTCTACTTTTTTACAGTTGAATGTTGTTGATGGAAAGATGCAGTACCTGTTTGATGAGGATGGCAGGCGTTATCTTGACGCTTTTGGTGGAATTGCCACTGTGTGTTGTGGACATTGTCATCCAGAGGTGGTCGATGTTATTGTAAACCAGATCAAGCGGATTCAACATTCTACTGTTTTATATCTAAATCACGCCATTGCAGATTTTGCAGAAGCTTTGGCTTCTAAGATGCCTGGCGATCTCAAGGCATGCATTATCCACGCGATAAATGTGTTGCTGAAATATTTTAAATTATTTTTTGATCAGCTTTTTGTAGTCCAATTTCTTAAACTTCTTCTTACCTTTTTGTATATAGGTTGTATTTTTCACAAATTCTGGCACAGAAGCAAATGAGCTTGCCTTGATGATTGCCCGACTATACACCGGTTGTCATGATATTATATCAATCAGAAATGCGTACCATGGAAATGCAGCTGGAACAATGGGAGCAACTGCTCAATCCATTTGGAAGTACAATGTTGTACAGGTATATATTTATTTTATCAGATCAGAAGAAGAACTGCATATCCATCCTAAATAAACATTAAAAATCTCAGTTGGAATGGAATGGAAATCTCTTGAACTAAAAAAAAAAATTACAATTATTATTCTTCAGTTTGTAAATTTTTCATTTGAATATGCAATATGTAATTTTTGTGAATCTGTGACATTACCATGTGATTCTTTTTCAATGATTAAATGATTAAATGATTAATAACAAAATTTTCCATTAATCTAATTTTTGGTAGTTAAAATTTGCAATTCTATATTACCATTCTACTTTGTTATGAGAAGGGCATACGGTACACTAAAGGTCGTTCTGAATGATGTATTTTTTGCCAATGAAATTTTAACAAAATGCAATTACTTGTAATATGTTGATTCAACTTGTCTTCGGTTTATTAATGTGTTTGCTTTTTTTTATTTGTACAATTAACAGAGCGGAGTACATCATGGGTTGAATCCCGACCAATATAGAGGTANCGCCTTAAAATCTTTGCTTCCAAAAACATTAAACAACAAAACAACTTTTTGATTTCTTAGGTNCCGAGGTAGATTAGTGAGCATTAGAAGGCGACAGCCAACCGGGTCCCAAGTTAGAATTTTGCACGGAAATGTTGTGGGAAATTTATTAAATGTTATTATGCGCCTTAAAATCTTTGCTTCCAAAAACATTAAACAACAAAACAACTTTTTGATTTCTTAGGTAAAAAAAAAAAGTGTTTTTTTTCCATTCATGTAGTATTCCTGGTCTTATAAGTACACGGCTAAAGTGGCCTGATAGTAGAATTTTTCTTGGCAATGATGTATAAGGCTATTGAATGAAGATTATATGCCATAAATTTTTTTCTTCCGAAAATTTAAAAACAAGTAAAATACCTATTTAATTCTTTAGGTTAAAAAATGTGTGTGTGTTTTTTTTTTAAATTCACAGTACCATTCTTAGCATTAAAATTTTGTCTATTTTGATTGGGTATGGATAGAAAACATATTTCAGAAAATAATTATTTTATTTTATTCTTTTGGATTGGTCCTTAGCCAAAAAAGAATAATTATTATTTTAATATCGTCCTTAGTGATTGGATTGGTCCTTAGAAAATAATAATTATTTTATAGAAAACATAATTTTAAATTCGATCGACCTTAGTGATTTTAATATCGTGAATAATAATAAAACGTATCATTTCTACAGTCGCATTAGCAAAAAAAAAAGTTGAGGAAGCTTTAAAGAAAACCAAAGGTGGAAAGTCTGTAGGACCTGATGATATTCCAATTGAAGTGTGGAAATATTTGCAGAAAACCAAGGGTGGAAAGTCTGTAGGACCTGATGATATTCCAATTGAAGTGTGGAAATATTTATAATAAAACGTTTCATTTTTTCCGTCGCATTAGTAAAAAAGAAGTTGAGGAGGCTTTAAAGAATAAAACGTTTCATTTTTACCGTCGCATTAGCAAAAAAGAAGTTGACGAGGCTTTAAAGAAAACATGGAAAGTAAGGACCTGATGATATCCCAATTGAAGTGTGGAAATATTTGGGAGATTTGGGAGTTTCTTGGCATACTAAACCTGATGATATCCCAATTGAAGTGTGGAAATATTTGGGAGATTTGGGAGTTTCTTGGCTTACTAAACTCTTTAATATTATTTTAAAAACTAAAAAGATGCCTGAGGAGTGGAGGAAGAGTATTTTGGTCCCCATTTTTAAGAATAAAGGGGATGCACAAGAGTGTGCAAATTATAGAGGAATTAAGTTGATGTGTCATACTTTAAAATTATAGAAGAGGGTAATTGAACATAGGTTAAGACACATCATTTTCTCATAATCAATTTTGGATTTATGCCGGGGGTCTACTATGTATGCTGTACATGTTATTGAGAGGTTTGATGGAGAAGTTCAGAGATAATAATGAGAATCTACATTTGATTTTTATTGATGTAGAAAAAGCTTACGATAAGGTTTCGAGAGATATCCTTTGGAGAATTCTTGAGAAGAAAGGTGTTGATATGACTTATATTCAAGTCATTAAAGATATGTATACTAGATTTTTATTGTTTTATTAATTTAGAAAAAGCT
This sequence comes from Phalaenopsis hybrid cultivar, assembly GCA_002079205.1. Classification (NCBI taxonomy): domain Eukaryota; kingdom Viridiplantae; phylum Streptophyta; class Magnoliopsida; order Asparagales; family Orchidaceae; genus Phalaenopsis; species Phalaenopsis hybrid cultivar. The sequence goes on along the minus strand of JXCR01056283.1, from coordinate 263,063 downwards.
TACGATAAGGTTCCAAGAGATATCCTTTGGAGAGTTCTCGAATTATTGATGTAGAAAAAACTTATGATAAGGTTCCAAGAGATATCCTTTGGAGAGTTCTTGAGGAGAAAGTTTAGAAAAAGCTTACGATAAGGTTCCAAGAGATATCCTTTGGAGAGTTCTTGAGAAGAGAGATTAGAAAAAGCTTACGATAAGGTTCCAAGAGATATCCTTTGGAGAGTTCTCGAGAAGAAAAACGTTGATATGACTTATATTCAAGTCATTAAAGATATGTATACTAGAGCTGTTACTTGTGTTCAGACTGAAGGAGGATTGAAAAAATATTTTCCTATTTCTGTTGGTTTACATCA
>JXCR01056283.1:231822-255868 GCA_002079205.1 Phalaenopsis hybrid cultivar | reverse complement strand
CAGAGGTAGACGTAGGAAGACTTGGGCTTATTGTATTAAAAATGATCTTAATTTATTAGAACTAAATGAAAATATGACACTAAATAGGACGTAATGGAGAAAAAGGATTTATGTAGCCGACCCCACGTAGTGGGATTAAGACTTTGTTGTTGTTGTTGTTGTATTCTTTTGGATTGGTAAGTATTGAGTAAAAAATTTTGATGTAAGTGGGATTCGAATGTAAGTTTTTGACAACAACTTACGATTAACCAACTAAGCTAGCTAACATAATAAATTTTTTTTCTTTTTGATCATTTGGTTGAGCATAAATAAAAGTCTAAAAAGAATTTGTACACTCTAAAAATTCTATAAATATAATTATTTCTTAAATGTAGCGATCATGTGGTTTCATGTAGATAAAAAACATGTTTTGAAATGTAAGAGTTTCATTTTTTTATTTCTTTTGCGTGTAAAATTAAAATCATTATATTCTATAAAAATTTTAGGAGGTTTTTGAAGCATTTAACCATTGTCAATCTCTAGCTACACAACAATCTAATAATAGATTTAGCACGTTCTTATATTTCTTAAGAACATCTTTTCTAAACCTAAGCAACCATAGCATGCAATTAAGCCTAGGATAAGAATTTGTTGGTGGATGAACCTGTGAACACAAAACCTATGACTTTGATGAGGGTGTTGAGGTCAAGAGGTGGCTTCTAGTGTTTGTGGTTGATTGTGTACTAAAGTGGAAATGGAGGCTAGACAAAGGTTTCGGGGTATGGGAAAAAAACATTGTTCCCTGTAAGAAAATTCATATGGTGCGGCCACTAAGCTGTTAGCACACAATAATAACAACAGCAACATCAACAACGAGAAACATTATTCCACTAAGTGGGGTCGACTAACTGAATCATTTTTCTCTGTGTCCTATTGAGTGTCATATTTTTATTTAATTCTAATAAATGAAGATCATTTTCATACAACATGCTAAGTCTTTTTTGAGTTTACCTCTACCTTTCCTAACATAAGTAGAATCTAAATTTCTATTGAATTGTCCCGGCAAATCTTTTTTAGTCAGGCATAAGCAAGCATATTTAATTGTACATCGATTCAAATCAATTCATTAAAGCAGTATGATTGGAAAAAAATTAAATTCAAATAGAAGGTGCTACCTACCTAATTGTATGGAAAAATTTGTTACAACCAGTCATTACCATTTAGAGATATAATCTTGAGCCTTGACTTATGAAAGTTGTCCTGAATTGTGAAATTTGAATCGTGAATTGATGAGAATAGGCTGACCAACTTTGAATTTAAACCAATTGGGTTGGCCAAAGCAATACAACTCCCTTATAATTAAGGGGAAAAAAAAATGAAGTTTGGAAATAAAATGATTACTTTTAAATGTTTATATTTTATGCTTAAGTTTTTCTAAAGTAGATCTCTGTCTCAGTCATTCTACTTTGTTACAGTTGAATGTTGTTGATGGGAAGATGCAGTACCTGTTTGATGAGGATGGCAGGCGTTATCTTGACGCTTTCGGTGGAATTGCCACTGTATGTTGTGGACATTGTCATCCAGAGGTGGTCGATGTTATTGTAAACCAGATCAAGCGGATTCAACATTCTACTGTTTTATATCTAAATCACGCCATTGCAGATTTTGCAGAAGCTTTGGCTTCTAAGATGCCCGGCGATCTCAAGGCATGCATTATCCACACGATATATGTGTTGCTGAAATAATTTAAATTATTTTTGATCAGCTTTTTGTAGTCCAATATCTTAAACTTCTTCTTACCTTTTTGTATATAGGTTGTATTTTTCACAAATTCTGGCACAGAAGCAAATGAGCTTGCCTTGATGATTGCCCGACTATATACCGGTTGTCATGATATTATATCAATCAGAAATGCGTACCATGGAAATGCAGCCGGAACAATGGGAGCAACTGCTCAATCCATTTGGAAGTACAATGTTGTACAGGTATGTATTTATTTTATCAGATCAGAAGAAGAACTGCATATCCATCCTAAATAAACATTAAAAATCTCAGTTGGAATGGAATTGAAATCTCTTAAACTAAAAAAAAAAATGATTACAATTATTATACTTCAGTTTGTAAATTTTTCATTTGAATATGCAATACGTAATTTTGTGAATCTGTGGCATTACCATGTGATTCTTTTTCAATGATTAAATGATTAAATGATTAATAACAAAATTTTCCATTAATCTAATTTTTGGTAGTTAAAATTTGCAATTCTATATTACCATTCTACTTTGTTATAAGAAGGGCATACAGTACACTAAAGGTCATTCTGAATGATGTATTTTTTGCCAATGAAATTTTAACAAAATGCAATTACTTGTAATAAGTTGATTCAGCATGTCTTCGGTTTATTGATGTGTTTGCTTTTTTTTTATTTGAACAATTAACAGAGCGGAGTACATCATGCGTTGAATCCCGACCAATATAGAGGTGTTTTTGGTTCTGAGGGTGAAAAATATGCCAAAGACGTTCAAGAAATTATTGACTTCGGAACTTCTGGACAGATTGCAGCTTTTATTTCTGAAGCAATTCAGGGAGTTGGCGGTATAATGGAACTAGCGCCTGGTTATTTGCCTGCTGTATATAAGATAATTAAGAAAGCTGGGGGCCTGTGCATAGCTGATGAAGTTCAATCAGGATTTGGTCGAACTGGAAGCCATTTTTGGGGGTTTGAAGACCATGGGGTTATTCCTGATATAGTGACTATGGCTAAGGTGAAGTATAAGCACTTTTTTCTTATCTTATCAAGAAGTTGTTTTCTTCTTTATATTGGCATGCATCATACATGAACTCATTCAATAGATATCATTGATATAAAAATTAGAGATGGATTTTTACACTCTTTGGAGTAAATTATTCTTTTCTTCTTAGATTAACATGTTTTTACTGGTCAAATGCACAAGATAAAAAACTTATATTCAATTTAACAGCACAAAAACTAGCAGGATACATTAGTTCAAAAGCTTTATATAGTATTTGATCATCAATTAGAAACTTCAATAATTTTTAATGATTGAATATGAAGTAGGATCTAGAGTTCAGGGTAATTGTAATTACAATTTATTGTGACATAATTGTCTTATATTTGAATCAATGGATTGCTTGTTATATTTAGAATCTATTTGATCATTTTGATTGGCAAAGTACATGGTCATGCTACTTTCAAGTTTTTCTCTTTGTTTTTTCTTTTTTTATTTCGTCCTAGTTTTTTATGCATTTTTCATAAATCGAAAAATTGTCATGAAAACTGATGAGATTTGTTCCCTAGCTTTTTTTTTTCATATTGTGGATCATTCTAAATAGTTTGACCCTACCATTGAAGATTATTGAAAATAGTAGATGCAAAAACATTATTAGGAGGATATTCATCTACCTTGTAGAAGGAGAAATATTCATCTCATGATAATGGAAAATATCATTCCATAAGAATAAAAATATTTTTTTCTGTTGTTTTGATCTTTTGAAAACTTTTAACCCATGTACTATTTGTGGTTGAATCTAGTATTATGCTGTAGTACAGATTGTTTTTTTGCTGACATGTTTATTTTAATTGTCATCAGGGTATTGGTAATGGGATACCTATTGGGGCAGTTGTTACCACTCCACAGATTGCTGAGGTCCTGACCAGGGGAAATTACTTTAATACCTTCGGTGGAAATCCTGTTTGTACTGCTGCAGGACATGCTGTTGTAAGAGTGATTGAAAAAGAAAAGCTTCAAGAGAATGCATTTGTTGTTGGATCTTACCTGAAGGACCGACTCAAAGAGTTACAGCAAAAACATGAAAGTAGGCTTTTGTTCTATAACTTTAATTTTTTTTCTCTTGTGCACCTTCTTCGTTCTAATTCTATGAGATTCTCTTCTTTCAGCTTCATTTTTATTGCATCGCTTAAACTATCTCTGCTTCATGTTCAAGAGGAACGATGGACATGAACTATTTGATTAATGTTTCAATTGTTGTATAGTAAAACAAGCATGCTTGTAGAACAATGGCCAGCACTACATGCTAATAATAAGAACTCATTCTCTTGTGAAATCTTTTTTGGTAATTATGCATGAAGTCACCTTGTAGAGCGCAGAATTATTAGCATGTGTTCTCTGTTGTGATTTGAATGATCGTCACTGCTTCGGAATTTTTACTTTTGCATAATGTTAGATATAATTCTGTGCACTATAAGGTGTCTTCATGCATAATTACAAAAATTGATTTCACAAGACAATGAGTTCATAAAATTAGTACGTAATTGTGGCCATTGTGCTACAAACATGTATCTTTAACTGCACAACAATCAAAATATAAATCAAATAATTCATGTCCATGGTTCCTCTATGTTTGCCAAATTATTTTGCTTGAAGCTGAGATAGCTTAAGAAGACGGCTTATATAGTGCAGAATTATAAGCATGTGTTCTCTGTTGTGATTTGAATCATCGTCACTGTTATGGAATTTTGGCTTTTACGTTTTGCTAGATATAATTGAAGCTCCATTCTTTTCTTTTGCAGTCATTGGTGATGTAAGAGGAAGGGGCTTGATGCTTGGCGTTGAGTTAGTGACGGATCGCCAAGAGAAAACTCCAGCCAAGGCTGAGATATTGCAAATTTTGGATCTTATGAAAGGTTACCATCCTCCACAGCTCCGTTACTTTCAGATGGAGCCTTGTAGAACTCCATGATTTATTATTTTTTATAATATCTTCAATGTTATGCTGGTTGTTTTACATGTTCACTTAAGTGCTGACCTTTTTAGTTATCATTTTAAAGCCGGGGACAAGGCCCGTCTCATTAGAAAAAAAGAATAGAAGAACCACATTAGTAGAGGTTGGTTAAAACCTACTACAGGAAAACAAATAAAAAGCATTACAAACCTAAAAAACTGCTTTTAGTTCATCCAGCTGTTAATTTAACCGGATCAATAAGAACAAGATCAAGTAGATTGTCTTGTCAGCTGTTATTTCATCCTTGAGATTTGAAGTGAAGTTAATGGCAGCATTACTCGAACTCGGTCCCCCTTTTTGTCTTGACATGCTCGGCCACAAATTCACAACAAAAATGTCATGAAACCGTAATGCCATTCATTTTTACAAGCACCCTTGGAAATAACATTGTTTCTTTTGGAACAAATTACATTGGTAAAGTAGTCATATTTGTCCATCAGAATGTGAAGAAATACCGGCATCAGAAAAAGCATGTGAAACAGAAATGTTAATGATCCTTCCTGAAATACTAAGAGCCATATTGTAATTTTAAGGTGGCACTTATTCTATTCCTCAAGGTCATGATCGATACAAGGCATAGAATCTAAAATCCTTAGGATAAAAGAGATAACAAAGCGCTATGATAACAGTGGGCTTAGCAAGGAAACAAAACACAAGCACACATATTATTTATGTCGTTCAATAAGATCCTCCTATATTTGCATCCACATGAAGATCAAAATAGTCCACCGAGGGGTTCATTTTGTCCATAAACTTTGATTTAAAATATTGCAAATATTTGTCTTCTCTTATCATGAAAAAAGTGACTTGTTACTGAAAGATTGATTTAAAGAAAGAGATGAAGCTCTTCAAAATGTCCTTATTAGAAGTCTATGTCTGTAGAATTCAGAACACCAACCTCAGTCTACTTTTTATTGTCACAAAATACACAAAGTAAGCTCTTATGATTTTCTTTAGAAGAATAGATATTATTGATTATCAACAATGCCTTCTCTATTAATGGAAGCCTTAGTAACCAGTGAATTAGAATCACTACCCTTCATCATAGACACTTCTTCACTGATCTTTGCTAACAATTAATTTATTTTTAAATCTATGTACTTGCTCCAGAAGATTACTTGTTTTACAAATCATTATTTTGAACCTTAAAGAGCACTTTACCATGTCACAGAAATGGGCGTGTTAATTGGAAAGGGTGGCTATTATGGGAATGTTTTTAGAATAACACCTCCTCTCTGCTTCACCAAAGAAGATGCAGGTGAGCGTTCGCTGCATTAAATGCAATGTCTTTTATGTTATACGAAATTTTGCTTATCAAAAGTATTGAAATTATTTAACAATTTTCTTTTACATCTGCAGACTTTCTGGTAGATGTGATGGACATCGCCATTTCGAAGCTTTGAAGCCTCTTTCCGCAATTTATCTGACCGAATAAGTGGATGCATTTTTATACCATATTCGTGTACATTCCTCGCATTGTAAAATATCATTTATTCTGTGGCATGGGCCTCTTATTTTGTACGGCAAATATTCGCTTAATTATTGAATTATGCTCCTCTCCCCCTCTCTCCCCCCCTCTCTCTCCCTATCTCCCCTTATTTTTATTCGGCTTTCTTTTTTATACAGCTGCTCCCCAGTTGGCAGATATTTGGTTGAAATGTTTTCTTCTGCTAATGTAAATCAATTCATCCTTACTTTTACCGAGAAACTTGCTTTTTGACAGTTCTCTGAAATAACCATTGCGAGATGAAAAAATGGGAACCCTGCAGCTCTTGGGAAGAAAATCAGACTTATGTGTGTGTCTCCACATCAATTTAGTACAATTGTGGTGCGGTTTGCTAATATGTAATAGCAGTGTTACCTAAAACGTATCATGTTTAGAAACAATTTTGCATTCATGCAAATATATAGTGAATTGTGGGACAATGCAGTTACCGGAATTTATGTACCTTCCAAATGAGGCAGACGCATCCTCACCGCCTTTTAATGTTGAGAGTAGATAACTTGAAAACATCGACATCAACTGTTTGTGTTGATTTTCATTCAAGCATTGAAAATTTTCATATTTTCCTTCATTTTCATTTTCATCCTTGTGGTCTGAACAAGAAGAATGATTTGTAGCAATTGTTGCTCCAAGAACACTTTGGTTTTTAGTTGCTTAATTTCGCCCATATTGTTTTATGTTTAGTGAAATGAACACCAACAGAATGATGTTATAGCTTGAGATCAAGTATTTCATACCTCAAATGAAATATGTTTAGCCCATTTCTTTTTTCAAATCAGTCATTAAAATTTGACCAATTTTCTTGCCCTTTTTGAGTTGAAGAACACTGGCAGAAATTTCTTTGCTTAGTATTTTCAGGTTCCAAGAAATTATGATAATATTATACATTATCCAAGCATTCAAGTTATCAGTATTAGTATCATCAGGTATTGTGATTGAGCCATCGACGAAGCAGTTTATACTTCACCAATAAAGCAATCCCCACTGCTCTACTCCTCTATAAAGTTCTCCCTATCAGAATTTGAGAAACTAGGGTTGTATCTCGACCATTAGGATGTTGAAGACAATAGGTTCATCGATGCTCGTCTTGAGTTTCCAAGGCCGTCACAAATTAAGTTGTAATACCATGTTGCAAGCTACATAAACGGGAACCCAAGCAGCGCTCGGGTTAAAGATTTGAGTCAAGTTTGTCTCCACGCCAATTTACAAAAATGGTAGTGTGGCTCGATAATAAACAATAATGTTATATAAACGTCTCATGTTTAGAAAGAGGATTGCATTTATGAAAATATGTCATGATGCTCTCAATTCAACAAATCAGTGAATTGTGGAATTCAACTGGGATAAGACGGGTTCCGATAGACATGTACTGAAATGAACAACCAAGAGTGTTGTTGTTCCTTTCGGGAAATTAACATTTTTTTCCCACAAAAAAAGGAAATTAACAAATTTAAAAGGGAAATTAACAAATAATGTTTTTATACATAATGCTCTATCTTCTTTTTCATAAGCAAGATAGGCATCTTAGCCAAATTGATTAATGATATCTGTAAATTTAGCTGATAATGGTTATTGTGCTAAGCTTGATGAATTTATAAATCAAATTTGAGCAGTGGCTTCTTTTAAATAATAATAATAATTTTAAATTGAATAAAATTTAAAGAAATAAGTATGAAGCTTTTAAAAATATTAAAATATTATAGGGATAACTACATACATAACATTTGAAACATTATTATTTATACTACTAATCCTGACATGATTTTTTTAAACTGGTGAATCAATGCATTTATGCTTAAACTCTACAATATTATATCTCAAATCTTGATTGAATTTTTATTATCAATCTTATAAATTCATTTTTTGTTATCACTTCAGTACAATAGTCTAAATTTACATTTTTACCCATGCTGCTTTAGATCTAATTTGTAGAAATTTGTCAAAGCTTTAAATTGATTGATTAGTCTCAAATTGGGTTTATCTTGAGCTTAAGTTATTTGGATCTTTAGATGTGTTAATTAGTAGGTGTTCCTCATTTTTTCATGTGATGGTCAAAATTATTTCAATAAATAATAAATGAATATGTTTTTCCAAAATTTATATTTCTTTTTTAAGGCAATCGTAAAGATTACGAGATTAATTTTTTTTTTAATAAAATTTAGAGTAATAATATTTATATATCTTAAAGTGGAATAGTTAAGAAATCAATGTAATTTTTAATTTTTAGGATGACAAAACTTTTTTGCTTATCATTGAGTGGATCTTATTATTTGTACTAATTAGATGTCTCATATTTCTCAAAATAATGATTTGATTGATGACATATTTCTCTCTCTATCTCTCTCTACTCTGTCCATGTAAATTAAAAGCATAAAGCCGTATGCAATAAGCTGCCAAATAAAAGTGTAAAATGTTGTTGTGGCTCCCACATTATTAAAGCTCCATATAGTAAAAATACTAAGAATGACCACGAGTTACGAAGGATGGGCAGTAAAAGCACAAGCATCATGAGAAAAGTAGCAACAAGGGTAAAGGGATCGATGGTTTCAGTTAATGAGTGTTACTTGAGTCATTAAGAAGAGAAGGGCACAAAATAGGTCAAAATATTTGAATGAAGGCAGTGTTGACCTCATTTTTGATGAGGTCAAATTATTCTCTTTAGAAACCTATGATCTAGCCTTAGAATTTTCTTATGAAATATCTTATAGGACTAGTGAGGGCATCTATACCCCAGATAATAATTCTAAGCAATTCTTGACTCCTCTTGTCAGGTCCCACCGAAGTGGTCACAAGCCCTCAAATGTCACTTTGGGATGACTAAGAACAGCATGTGGAGACTCAAGAGTGAGTTCCTATTGTTCAACCAGGCCTTAGGACAACTCTGGGTGACTTAGGTTTGGTCTCACACACACTTACACACACTCAAACCCATTAATTTCCCCACATACCCCAAAACCCTAAAATCACACACTGGACCTACCTCCTTAACTTTTTGGGGAACTCACCTGGGAGCTCACAAGCCTCTAAATGTCATTTGGGATGACTAAGTCCAACATGAAGAGACTTACGAATGAGCTCTCATTTGATTTCTTATGGTCCCAAGATGGCTAGTCATCACATGCATGATCATCCTATCAAATTTCTTTTAAGTTACCCAATTTCCCTAAATTCCCCAAAATACCCAAATTAACCCCTAATTCAAGCCCTCGAAATTCAAATTCAATTTCAACAAATACCAAATGAAAACCCAAATTCCTATTCCAAGCCCAAAACTCCCAATTTTGAGCCAAATTTCCAAATCCATACCAAAATTCCACCAAGTCCAAAAATCTACCAAATTTGACATACACACCAATTTAAATATACTAAACCTAAAATCAATTTTTTCATGACAATTCTAAGCTCATTGGCCAAGCCCAAAACCAATTTTCCTTAACGCATCCTAAAAGCACAAATTATTCTTTTCATGATAAAATTTAAAAGCCTATGAATGAAGCCCAATTTCAATTTCAATTAAGCCCATCATGACAAATTTCCACTTCATTAGTTTAAAAAGAAAGGAAATTAAAGACATCATGGCCATGCACCACGTATCCATGTATGAACCCATCCATCTTTGGTCTCATGGATTTCTCTCACCAAATTCTCAAAATCCCCAAATTCTACTTTCATGAAAATTACCCATGACCTCATGTCTGTCATGAAACCACTCATGGAACCATCCATGAGCATTGTATGGGTCATATACACCAAATGTGGCAAAAGGCAGACTTCCTTTCACCTCCCACTTAGGTGACTTAACCAAAGCTCTAATTCCCATGCCAGATCAATCAACCAATCCCCTAGAAGTTGATCCAACAACTCCAGCCACCTTGAACTTGACCCCAAGCCATTTTCATGGGGTTGAACCCATGGTTAACCCGACCTAACCCAAACCCATTGCCCACTTTGGAAAAATTGCAATTACCCTTGTTTGACCGACATTGACTTCACATCTCTCAAATTGTGACCTCCCACAGTGTGGAGGTGACATTTCCTGACCGACCAGCCAACCTAGCCAGCGGAAAAACACCATGGTCGAGAGGGACCATGCGGCCAAAACCAAAAATTATAACCCCCTGTGTTGGCTCAATCAATTTAGCCACTGGTCCTCTTCTTCCATCCACTTAAGCAAGCTTTTACACCTGCTGACCAGCCTAATTAGAGCCTTCTTCCTCCTCAATAAGCACCCCCCATGGCCAAAGGGAAGAAGTGCACAAACCTTGGGGAAATTCTGACAAAATTTTTCGAAACTCTAATTATAGTGTTTCTAAGCCCATTTCAATCATTTTTAGCCCTTCATTCCCACTCTCCAGTCTGAATTTCTCAACTGACAATCAGGATATTTCACGGCCATCCCACCAAACTCAACAAACCTCCAAATTGAACATTCCAAAAGCTTCCCCACATTACAAAATCACTTCCCCAATTGAAGCCCCATCATCCCGAGCACCCTAACCTTGTCCTAAACCAAGCTAGAGCCATATCTTGATCAAAATCATACCTAGACCCAACAACAGCTCAAATCAATGACTGGTGAAGGTTTGTGGGACCAATACAAAGCTCAGGAACAAACTCAATTGAGGCCTCACCTCTTGAGCAAAGGTATAAATAAAAATCCCTAATTTTGCTCTCAGTTTTAAACTTTATAAAGATTACATTTCATGTGTATATAGCCATATAGATGTGTTCGTCTCACTTAGATGAAGGTGTAGGAACAAACCACACTTAATTTGGTTGAGTATCGAGTGTGATATTAGGGTTAGAACATGAATGTCGCGTTAGGGTGATTGGGGACGATGAATAGATGTCATCCGTTTCAGCATGTATTAAATGAACGGTCGAGATCACTCCAGACGAATGAAGGAAACAAGAACCTCAGGGTGTGTGGCAGTCAACGTGGAAAGTGCAATAAATCGGAGTGCATCACATAGTAGTTCGGAGCTGCAAGGAATGATGTGACACCAACATTGATAAGTAGGAAATTAGGGTATTTTCTATTTAAATTAATTTATAAACTTCAAAAAATCATATCTTAGTGTCAAAAAATCACAAAAATAAAAGAAAAATCCCTTTGTGGTCATTGAACAGAGGAGAATTTGTTGAACTAAAAATAAAAATATTTATTAAAGATTTATTTTTAATTAATTAAAAAATTTTAGAGGGAAAATTAATTCTAATTATTTAAATAATTATCTAAATTAATTGACATTTGGAGGGTTTGTTCATAATAAAATTAGGAATCTCCTCTAATTTTTTAAGGTCACAGGGCATCCCTATAATCAAAAGCCCTATTATCTTAGGACTCTTGGTCTTATTTTAATTAAATAAATAAATAAATATATAAATATATATATAAAAGTCAGAAAAATATAAAATCAGATTTGGTAGGTTCATTGTAGTCAGAGGACCTTAGGAAAAAAAATAATAAATTTAAAAGGTTCAAATTAAAATTTTCATATAAAACCAATAAATTATATAAGAAGTTAGAAAACACAAAATAACTCTAAAATCATCAAAACATCCCAAAATGAAGAAAATGACTTTGTAAAATTCCTGTCAAAATTTAAAAGTCAGAAAATATTTCATAAGTAAATAGGAATTTTTGCTTATAACAACTATATAAAATAAAATAAAAGTCAAAAAATAATAAAAATTGGTTTGGGTGATTCATTAAGAACAAAGGAACCTAAGAGAAATAAAATTAAAGTTAAAATAAAAAAAACACTATTTTGAGCTATTTTTCTATTTAAAAATAACTAAAAATAATTAAAAATCACAAAAATATAAATATACCTCAAAATATCACAAATTATTCCCTAATTACAGAATAAAACTTAAAATTATTTTCATAAATTTTTAAAGATGTAAAATGGTATTTTTAGTATTTAAATGGATTTTCTCTTATTTTTGAATAAAATAATTCTATAAAATAAAATAAAAATAAAAATAATACAAAAAAATTTCCTCAGAAAGATTTCTGAAAATATAAAAGTTAATTGTCAAAATAAAAATATATTTTATAGTTATTTAATCACTAAAATCAATTAAAAATCATAAAGATTAAAATATAATTCAAAATTTCACAAATTTTTTTGTAGTGGTCATCTGACCTAAGTGAACTTCCTAAAATTATCCTAAAGTTAGAAAATATGTTTTGGTAAAAAAAATTAATTAGTATAGAATTTCTTAACCTTGAATTAAAATAATTATAAAAATTTAAATAAAAATTAGAAAAATATAGACTCTCATCCGATGTGTAAACTAACCCATGAGTGGGGTAATAATAGTGTTTCAAAGTTATTTGAGTTAAATTAAAGAAATTATGAACTAAAGAATCATAGGGGTAAAATGGCAATTATAAAAATTTGAACTTCAAATTAAAATTTAGGTTAAATCAGAGGGTAAATGGGTAATGATTGTGACAATTAACTCGCTAAAGTGATTAAAACACGAAGGGTTGAAAGGTAGGAACCAATTCACTTCACTTTCTATAAATGGTATAATTATAATTAATCAAAATTTTTTTATGGATTGGGAGACAATCAAGTCTTTGATAATCTTGATGTGAGGGGATGAGTCGGAAAGATAATAATTTACTAATTTAAACCCTCAATCAATGGTTAAGTGAATCTCAATTTCTCAATAAAGATTAAACATAATATCATAAATTTTCTATAAAATTACAACTTTACCCTTCAACATTTAAGAGCTTTGTAGTGAACTAGGGTTAATATAAAATTATTTAATGAGGCTTTGAAAAGAAACATTAGTAATCATGAACATTGTTGAAACCCTATGAGCTCATGATCAATTGACAAGAAGATGGAAGGGTCCTTAATAAACAGGTTTGCCCTAAGGGTTCTTACTCTTATAATTTATCAATGTAATAATGAATGACTTGTTACCCCTACTCATGGGTTAAGTTACACCTCAAAGTTCACTGAGTACAAGTTAACACACCACAACTAAAACTTAATTTAACCAGGGTTGATTAATTCAACGACATAATAAGTTTAGATGAACTTGAAATGATTTAGGAACTTCTGAAGTGGTTTAGGGTTATACCCGGAACCCCTTTTCAGGATTTTGAGCATTTTGAAGGACATCTGAATCTATTATTGTTCCTTGAAGCAAATCATCCACAAAATCTTATAGGGATCCACCAAGATAAGCTTCGGGACCCATAAACTCACTAAATTCTAATAAAATACCCTATCCTACTTATCCTAAATTTAAACCTAGAGCTCAAAGGTTTGAGACTTGAATAAGTTATTCAAATCCTTGCGAACAACTAGGAATATTTGTTTTCACCCTATATGGACCATCAGACTAATATAAGTCAGAGGTCTTGGTGGCAAGAACAGTGACGACATTGTTTATATGTGTTAAATGAGGTATACAAAGTGGGATTTGGAATAATATATCCTACCCCAAGGATCACTAGAGAAAGGAGATATGCTAGACGATAATATTCACCATCCCTTGGTAGGAGTCACCCCTAAATCTCTTAAATTGCTGGTACTCTTAGCCAGATTAGAGTGATTAGCTCGTGAACTATAGCATTTGACAAGACACATATGACACCGTAAAATTAACAAAGATCCATTTGCTACGTGATTACTTTTAAATGTTAAGAAAACCTATTTGCATGAAAAATTAAAAGAATTTTTGATGAAATCTTATGGAGGTCTATGAACTAATCACTTGGATCAAGGTTAGGAATTACCCTTCCTCAGATTGCGAGGTTGGCATTTTTTGCCGGTATTGGATAGAAAAGCACACATCCCAGCTCTGAGCCCCCACCTTCACTAATGTCTTTCACTTAGTCTCAGTCTTCCACATAAGGCATCAAGTTTTGTTTTACTTACTCTTGTTTTTTCTATCTACTTGTTTTTGGAGTTTTTTTTGTAATACTCCTTGCAATTTCTTTAAAATTCATGCACTCTATTATATAATGTTTATGTTACTAACCCATGCAGCTGCACAGGAGCGCTAGGTACGCACCCCATAATTTATTTACTGCACTTATAGTAAATAAACATATTCTCACTAGTGTATACTTCGTTTTACTTGCATAATAAGACAAAAAAGTACACTTTCAAAAATAATAATACACTTTAAAACCTTTCGAACGCACTTAACTTACTCCTTTTGAGTTTACGAGAATCTCTCGGATGAGGTAACCTTATGGTTTCTAACGAGAACCATCCGGTCTAAATAAGTTTAATTGCTTGTTCAGATTAAGTAAATTCAAGAGAAAATAGTAACGCCGGGATGAGAGAATCGTGGGATCTTGACAGATGTCGCTTAACTTAAATTAAAATTTCCCCAAAAATTCAAGCAACAACGACAAATAAAACCAAAACAATATTCATAAACACACATAAACCTTGAAGTTGTTACCTCGACGAGGAGCATTGGAGCAAGCTACAGCAGACAGAGGACAATGATCTACAACAGGAAAATAAGTTTACATCAACTAAATCATTCCTTAATTTAAGCAAGCCATAGGACTTCAAGGTAATCTACCTAGTGCGACATAAACCCTTACTCTATCTTTTAGGCTTTTGTACCTTATGCAATATAAGTCCTAACTCTTTTAAGATTCTGAGGTCATCATCCGATACAATGTAAATCATCCTATCTTCTAGGTTACTTGCATAATCAAATGTTATGCAAAAGTAAGCCCTATAATTAATAACTGCTAGGATTGAACATAAATGATTTTTCTTCAAAATATAAAGCCCAATAGTAGGATATCTTAGAAAGTCACTGGTGTTTGCCTCTATCCTGTGACATCCCTTAGTCTTCAATCCTTTGATTCCAAAAATAAATTTTCTTCCTTGATCCTTTCCCACTTATTATTCTTAACAAACTACCTTAAAAATCCAAACTTTAAATATATTGAGGAAGAAACCACTGCTCTATATCGATACTTTTTTTAAGTGACTTCGGTCATTTAAAATGTAATTAACTATAGGAGCTTGTCCTTATAGAGAACTTTAAGAGCCCCAGGTAAATAAACCTTACCTAATTTTCTATATTAGGTAGGGGAACCTAATGGTCGTACATAATGTTCGGAGATCAAATGCATGTAATAAGTTTCTTTAGTTTATATGACCGAGAACACTATCAAGTAGTATGCCTATCCCTATGGATGGTGTATTGCTTGTAGTGTCATACTCGATCACTCAAACTATCAAATACATGAAATTTTGTTAGTCACATATTTTTTTAAAACTAAGATACTATTTTTCCAAATTAAAATTAGATATATATTAAATCCCAAAATTTAATTTCCAAGAACATTTAAAGTGGCTCACAGGTAGTGTTTTTTGTAAAAAATTACCAGCAAAATCAAAAGCTTCACATACTATCATGTTAACTAAGAAGAAAAGGTGAGAACTCCTTTTAGGATAAAAAAAAGTATGAAAAGGGGCTTCCATTCTATTTGAACTTTCTTTTTCATGCCATTCCTCATCATTTGGTAAAATAACTTGAATTCTTTTCTATGGTGTTATCTAACAATAATTAAAGGGAATTTGGTGTGGATCTTAAAATGGTTGTTTTGAAGCAAGATTTAAGCAAAATAGTGCAGATATGACAATTTTAAATCCTACGAAGTACTAAATCTCCATTCACCATTTTGTCTTAAAGACAATTACTACATTTAGTAAATGAGAGCATTGAGCAAAATTTAACTTAATAATTAAGTCTCAAAAACTCCTCTTCTTTTTCACTAGCTTTTACTCTTGAATTTTAGTGAGCTTCTAGAGTTAGAAAATTTTTAAAAAGGGCACTCATTATTTTTTTTTTTTCAAAATTAGTAAATTTTAATCTTACGAAAAAAAGAAAGCATATTAAAAACTAGTTTAAAATATATTTTCCTTTTTTCAATACTTCACAATTTTTGTATTTCAACTACAACTAATAAGAGTATAATGAAGTGGAGTAGGGGACCCACTCCATCAGTCCATCATCTTATCAACAATCATAAAGTGATTCTTAGACAGAATCTTGCAAGTGATAAATAGGCATCATATTTTGAATTATCTCAATTTATCTCCATTTATGAAATAAGTATAAAATTAATCACTTATTATTATATGTTGATCTCATTTTTTTGGTCAACTATTTTTTTTTATCTTTATCGAATTGAGCTTCACTTAAGCAAAATGTTTGAGTTAAACTCTAATTTAATAGAAATAAAATATAACAAAATAAAAATTAAAATCAATTAAACCAAAAAAAATTAAATATAACCAACTTCCACCAAGCCTTAAAATTGGCCAAAAAAATCAAATTTTAATCAACAATACCCAAAATTATTTTTTTCTCTCGAGATTATCGTAGAACATAAAAATTCATTCTGAAAGTTGCATGATGCTTCTTAACACTTACATAGACCATGCAAATAAGTTTGATGATCACATGGGACAATACTTCATCCCAACATAAACTCAAAAAAAAAAAAAATCTTAATGAAAGTTAATATGAGTTGAAAATAGTTAATTTTATCCATTAAAACTAACCAAAAACTTCAATTAAAAACCAAACTATTTTCTCTCTCATAAGGTTTTGGCCCACTTTAACCGAAAATATCTTGAGATGGGACCAAATTTGAATAAAACCATATGTAGCACTAATTTGCTTATATTTTTTCTTTATCACCAAATCAAAATTTTTGTATCATAACGATCATAACCGCCTTATAACCACATAGCCACTTCAACTTGACATTTCTTGGGCAAGCAACCACTTTTTTCAAGGTGGATTAAAGCATTGGATTCCTTTCTTCATGTTGACTTCACTTTTGTGAGGACTAACCCCACTCACCCACATAACCACCAGACCAGGTTTGTGCTTTCTTGGCCTCACCAGGGCAAGCCCAAGCCCTTAAACCTTGGTTGAGTAGGTTTAGCGTTTTGACCTAATGATAAACGCAAATTGACCCCATAGGCAAGACATGCCCTATGTCACCAAAATAAATCCAAAACCCAAGGAGCCTTCCTAAAGACTATTGGGGACCACTTTAATCATGAAATTCACTTTGGGAGAAGGATCTACCTAATTTGATCCCTAGCCTCCCTAAAGGCCTCTCCAATCCCAACAAACCCTGAAAATAAATTAAAAATATATCACACTCTTTGGCCCCAAAATTTAGTGACACCATGGTTAGTCAAAAGTAATTGGGCTAAGCCCAATTTTGGTCAAATCTTGATCAATTGGCCACATTGCTATCCAATTGAACCTCACCCAATGATAAGTCTTTTAGCATGCTTAATTTCCTATACATTTAGCAAATTTTCTTGGATGACACTGCCATCAAAGAAATGTATATTTGTGTTTTTCATGCATGTATAATAGGCAGAATACTTGGAGCGAAGCATGATAGAAAAGGAGCAAAAAGGAGCTGAATGGAGAATATATGGAAAAATTTGGCTTGACACCTACATTCAGTTTCTGGGCTCCAAGACGCTCCATTCAAGCGCTCTGGCAACATCTTCTAGGTTCCTAGATGCTAGAACTTTGTGCATCCAACCGAGAAGGTGGTGCCTAAGTGCCAAGGCAGGACCACTTTCTGCAGTTACTAAACTGCAACTTTGGGAGTTATTTCATGGATTTTAACGCTTGGAGAAGAGAATTTTTGGCATTTTTAAGTCTTGAAATTCTCCAGCAAGGCCAAGGGGTCATATATAGGAGTAGGAACTGTAGATTTTTACTTTTCTAGAAAAATTGGAGAGGGGAACTGAGTAAAACTTGTAAGAGAATTGTATAAGTATTACAAGGAACAGTAGGAGACTTTGTTGGAGGGATTTTCATCTTTTTTTTCAGAAGTAAAATATAAGTGTTATGTTCTTATAGTCATGTATTTATTATAAACACATATTTAGTGGATTGCTTTGATTTAATGATGTTTTCTGTCATGTTAAAAATGCTTTGTGAGCAGAATTCCTGCACTTTTCTCTTGTGATAATTTGGTAGAATTTGTAGGATGATGATTACTATAGAATTAATATTGTAATCTCAATGTGATGGTTTTTACCTCATACTTGATTTTATTATCAATTTGATCCATTGGTATGTTAAAATCTATTATGAGCCCATAAAGATTCGAGAGGGTTATGGCTTTACCTACTAATAAGAACCACATTGAACTTATGGGTGAAGGAAAAGTAATCCACAGGACAATGCAATTAGATAGGGAGATATGTTTTGAGGGGATTTAACTTAGGAGTTTCTAGGGTGACAAGAAGTAACACTTATTAAGTTAAACCAAACTTTGTTACACACTCAGAAGAGGGTAACCTAGATTCATGTTTCTATTGTCAATAACCACATTAGGTTCTTAGTATCATATCCTACATGCCCACTTATGTAATCACAAGATAAAGGTAGCCTTTATATCTTAATTTCCATTAAACCAATCAATCTAGTTAGATTTGGATTTAGACTTAGTGGTGAAATTTAGGAGTAATTGTTAGAAAAATTGTAATAATCAAAATTTTATTAAAGGATCAAAAAGTAGTAGACTAGAACTTCACCTATAGAATTAACTACCTCACTTCCCTATGGGATCGACATTATGGACTCATTTGAGCCCTATATTATTAAAATGATATGTATACTTGCATGAGAAACCACAGTGTGTAAGAATATTTAATTTTAAGGATTTATCAATTTACTAAGGAGTGTATCAAGTATCTAGTGAGAATACCATGACTTATATCAATGTGACACAAACAATTGGATACGATTAAGATTTTGGCGTCGTTGTAGGGGAAGCGACGGTAAAAAAAATTTAGGAGAGTTTTAGTTGAATTTGGAAAACTTTAGATTTGGAAATTGTAGTGTTATTATCTAGTGTGTTTAACTTTTGTGTGTTTATTGTAAATAAAATACAAAATACAAAAAAATTTGTTGGTGCTTGAACTACTAGATATCTATCCTATTAGTTAAATCTTTAGAGTTGAATGCATTGTTCAAGTTTTGCAAACCTTGAACCATACAACTCAAATCTAGAAAGAACTTTTAGGAGGAATAAGAAATAGAAAAACTCCAAAAATTTGTTGTAGAAATGGCAGATCAACAAGTTAATAAAAAATCAATCTTGAATTATAATGCTAATAGACCTTTGAGAAATTATGCGAACCCTATGGTGGATATAATTTACTTAAATATACAAACCCTAGATATAGAGGCTAATACTTTCAAACTTAAGCCAAAAATTATTCTGATGGTGCAAAATAATCAATTTAGAAGATCCCCATATGAAGTACCTAACTTACATTTAGCTAGTTTTCTAGAACTCTGTGCCACATTCAGGTATAACAGAGTCTCCAATGATGTTGTTAGATTTAGAATCTTTCCCTTTTCCGTAAGGGATAAAGCTAAAATGTGGCTTAATTCATTAGCACTGGTTCAATTATAACGTGGGGCGATTAACCCAGATATTTCTAGCTAATTATTTTCCACAATATAAAATTGCTAAGTTGAGGAATGATATCATGTCATTATGTCAACATGAAGAGGAATCAATTTATGAGGCTTGGGAATGATTTAAATTACTTCTTAGGAAGTGTCCACCTCATGCATTACCCGATTGGCTTATTATTCAAACCTTTAATTATGGATTAGTTGGATTTTTAAGAGCAATCATCAATGCTTCTGCTGGTGATTCGCTTATGTCAAAACCATTTGAGGAGGCTTATTCTCTTATAGAGGAGATGACCACTAATAATTTTCAATGGTCCTCTAAAAGAGTAAACCCCAAGAATGTAGCAAATATGCATAAAACTGATGTACTGACTATTTTAACTTCTCAAGTAATAGCTATTGCAAAAAATTTTAGACCATTATGGAATGAGTCAACTTTAAGGACATTCAGTCACTGAGGAAAATTTGTTTGGGCAGTTAATTGATGCTAACACTTTTGAAACTATCAAAGTGATAAATAATCAGTCAAATAATCCATATTCCAATTATCACAACCTAGGTTGGAAGAATCATCACAACTTTAACTGGAATAACAATTAGAGAGGAAACCCATGGGAAAATAATCAAGTTAATTATAATGGTAATTTGAATAATCATGGTAATTCTAACTTTAGACCTTTTCTCTTGAATTTAACTGCAACCCACCGCTTAAGGAGAATAAACTAAAATTAGAAGAGGTTATTCTTCAAATGGGGATTCAGCTACAAAGCCAATGGGCTACAATTAGAAATATAGAAAAATAACTGGGGCAAATTACTAACTCACTAAGCAATTGTCCTCAAGGGATTCTTTCTAGTAGCATCGAGGTGAATCCTAGTAAGAAGAATAGTAAGCAATTGAAAACAATAAAGTTAAGGACTGGAAGAAAATTGGAGGACATGGTTCAAAATAACTTTGAGTTGAGAAAAGAGGAAGATGAGACCGAAAGACCTATGGAAGAATTCCTAAGGAATCTCAAAAACCTAGGGAGAACCTGACCCAAAATTTAAGAGACCTTGAACTATCTTATAGGGATCCATTTCTTATAAATTTTAAGGAAGACATTAATATACAAATAGGGAAAATCAATGGGAGGATATTGAATTAGAAAGAACCATTATGAACAATAATCTGAATTTATCATCTACATTCCCTCAAGATGATTATTATATAGCTAAGAAGAATAAGCTGCAAGAAAATCTGAAATTTGGAGATTTTCATGTTGAGATTTTCATGAAGATCTACCTCAAAGGCATCTAGTGATTGAGATTTTTCATGCAATGAGTAGACATACCCATAACGTGAAAATTTATCAATAAAGGTGATAAAATATTTTTCTCCACCAAAAGATTAAACATCGAAAGGTTCACAAACATCAGTGTGTATAATTTTATGGAGTTGTGTGCTTCTTGTGATAGCTTTCTTAAGTGTGTGTTTTGTGTGATTTCTCTTAATACAATTCACACTGATGCCAAGAGCGGTGAAATCCAACTCATTAAGGATTCTATTATTTATCAATCTTACAATTCTTTCTTTGGATAAATGACTTAAATGCTTATGCCACAAATAAGCTGAACTTTCATTCATAAAACTACGTTTAGTGCTAACATTATGCTGCAATGTCATGAGAGTCTCAGCAAAAAGGTTATCAAGTTTAAGCTTATTTATACTATCACAAGGAATACCAGAACCAATAAGATGATTGTGTTTAAATAAACTGAAACATCCATTCCCGAATTTAAAAGAGTATCCAACAGAATCAAGTTTAGACAATGAAATCAAATTACGAGAAATAGAAAGGACATAAAGTGTTTGAAAAGGGTTTAAATAATGTCCAGTATCTAAAATTAATTGATAGGTTCTAATGGCTTCAACAGGAGCTTTGACTCGATTTCCCATGAAAATGGACTTTTCATTTCGGTTTAAGTTTTGTGCCGTAAGGAATCCTTACATCGTATTAGAAATATGAGTGGTACAACTAGAGTCAATCTTCCACATATTATAAGAAACTTCTGCCAAATTTGATTCGAAACATATTTCTTTTCGAACCACCCTTTGCGCTTCTGACACTCATTTTGATAGTGTGCAGACATTCTACAAAATTGACATTTAATTTCTTTATGTTCCCATTTATGAATTGGGGCAGATGACACATTAATCTTTAGTGGTCTTTACTTTCCCTTTCCATTTTTCTTTTCAGGTTTCTTTACAGCTCTTCTTTGATGACCCATGAGAAAAATGAAGTGATTTTCTCCTTTCTTAAGCCTTGCTTCCTCTTGAATGAGAATACATTGCAATTCATTCATATTTCTCTTATCTTTCATAGTGTTATAGTTCATGTGAAATGAACCATACTCACGAGACAAGGAGTTAATGATAAACTACACAATAAATTTTTCATTAACTTTCATTCCCAAGATCTTAAGTTTTGTTATTATGTTCGTCATTTCAACGACATGCTCGTGCATACCATCAAATTGTATATTGGTTAATGTACTCAATAGTGTCTCAGCAAAAGACTTATTAACAGAGTCAAACTGAGAACATTCCTTAGAAAATTTCATAAATTCCTTAGCACTTTTAGTGTTAGAAAATGTATACTTTATGTTGTTTGCTACAGTCATTCGCATAAACATTAAACTCAAAATGTTTGATCTCTCCCATGCTTTATAGAAAGATATTTGGTCAACAATGCTAAAATCAGTAGAAGCATATAGTTTCTCAGTCGTGAGTGTCAAATAAAGATCCAAAACACCAAGGTGAAACTGGACTTGCTTACGTCATTCCGAGAAATTAAATCCATTGAATTTCTTAATAGATGTAGCTTGCAAATGAAGAGAAATAGGAGTAGGTACTGCAAATAAATAGAACATGCTCATACATTAATGCGTCAAGTATTAAACTTAAATCATATCCGATCAGATTAGATGAAAACATTAATAGTGCATTGAAAATCTCCTTTGAGTGTTAGAACAATGCACAAAATATACATAATTGATGATTGAATTGTTAGTTTAACATAATTAACAATTGTTTATACTTAAACTAGACATGCATATTATTTTTGGATATATAAATATATCTAACCAAGTATATAAATATGTCATAATCAAATTCAAAGATTATAAAACAAATAATCAACATTTGGGCTATCCATAAATATTTTTTAATCAATGAATTTCAATATACTCATAATTAAATACAAAATTGTTTCATAATAAACATCATATACTTATGAGTAATTAAATTTATTTAATTTGGCATCTATTAATCATACTAATTTGGTCACTTTGGTGACTAAAAAATTAAACATAATATAAACATCAAATAAACAATAATTTATCAATTCACCAATCAACTTTAGTAATCTAATTCCAAGATCTAATTTACAGTGGAAATTTTATGCAATTAACATAAATAAAAGTAAATGAAAAATCAAAATTTAACAATCGAGACTCTAATATCACATGTTAGGATTTTTAAATTTATAAAATCCAATATCATGATCCAAAATTCATAAAATTCATAATTATCAAGATCTTTGAATTCATGATTTTTACATATCCATAAATGAGATATACATACATGCATTCATGATTATGAAATTCGATTGAAGAGATGAAATTTCTCTCTCTAATCCTTGTTACTTTTTGTACTTTCTGATGGAGAGAATGATACATTACTTCTTAGGAGAGAGATGACCCTTCTCTTATTTATCAGAGAAAAAATAATCTCCCCTTGAGAAGAGACACAACCTTGCTCTTAATTATATATTATTAACCACTATCCATTAAGATGATTATTAACCAATAGGATTTAAGAAAATTTAATTAATTAATTAAAACGAAAGGATACGGTGTCTATTGAGAAGAGACATGACCCTTTTTCTTTTTAATTAATTAATAAATTACTATTAAAANCCACTAAGACAAAAATATCTGAGAAGAACGATACTGTAGTTAGTTTATGGACGAAACTGCATTTATTTGTCCTCGAAAGAAATTATTATATGAAGGAGATGAGCCGAAGCAGCCGCCATTCGATCCCAACTCACGTAGAGAAAAGTTTAACGTAGTCGTTGCTGGGCCGTGGAGAAACATTTGTGGGCCAGGTATATAGAGCAAAATGGGTATAATCGTAAAAGCGTTGAGAATGTACGGTGGGCCGGAGATGTGAGGACATGATGTGCTCATTCTTGTGGCTCAGCTACAATATTTGGCCCTCCAGCAAACGCTTTAGTGGGGTCATAGCTATATATGTCGACATTTTTTATTGTGGCTT
>JXCR01056283.1:217124-228545 GCA_002079205.1 Phalaenopsis hybrid cultivar | reverse complement strand
TATATATATATATATATATATATATAATTATAAATATCATATAAAAAGTATTATTATTCATTATCGTGTTTAATAATCAAATTCATCTTTTCATTCATACGCAAAGAACTATTTGTGTAAAAATGAAAGCTTAGGTGTGAGATAGTAAATTCATAAGACTTTGGTGCTATGTATGTAATTTTCTTTTTTTTTTATTAAACCGATTGGTCACAAAAAATACCCGAGCCGTTATTGATCTTCTTAACTGTTCTGTTTTGTGGGACAATTAGAAAATATCATCAACACGATTGAACGTCTTCTAACTTTTTTTAGGAGAATGCTATTATTTTTTTAAGATATTGAGGGCTACGCTTAACATTATGGTCGAAAAAAAATACATAAAATCAAAATAAAAATGTAGCCCAATACAAAAAAGATAAAAAATAATACAACCAAATAAAACTTAAAACAAAAACAACTAAAAGAAGAGATCAGAAGAGTAGTGCTCACCCAACCAAAATATGAAAACTCATAACCCCAATAGCATAACTCAAATGTATATTCAAATACCGGTATCTCAGAACAAATATCAGCACCAATAAGTTCACCAAAGAGTAGCTCCAAAATTATCATGGCAATAATGTAAAGACATAATTGACGTAAATGATATCACCAAGTAAATCATCATATGTTCAAAAAAGAAAAAAGTAAAGCACCAAAAAGAAAACGTGGCAGTTATTTGAGATGCAAAAATGGATATGAAGAACAAGAGAAATTAATAAAATGAAAAAAAAAGATATCAAACCAAGTTCAAGGTGTCAAACCAAAAGTAAAATAAGAAGGAAATAACCCCCTGTCAAAAAAGTACAAAATGAGCACAAAGATCACTCCCAAAAAACACAGCAACAACAAAAAAAGAAAAAAAAAGAGCAACAAAAAAACAAATCATGTTGTTGGTTTTAATCTTTGTTTTTAGGATATAACCCTAAATTTTTTAAGCTTGACTCAAAAAATAGTCATTTCTCTCACTACAAGTAATGTTCTAGTAGTTGCTCTCACAATTTTCATATTGATCATATCATTGCGTTTGCCATGACCTTCATTTATCTAAAACTATATCTTTCTATTTTTTTTTTTTTAATTGATCCCCATCCTCCAACTCTTAGCTTAAATAGATTTCCATAAATTGTTTCTCTTGATGAGGAATTATCATCTTACATATCCTATTTTTAAACATCGGTTTGTATAACATCAACGATATAACATTTTTAGGATGGTTCATTGGATTGATCGCTATCAAAAGAGAATGATCTAACATTGGATAGCATATGCACAGCCCTTTGCTGATCTCATTGTGTATTATAATGATTATTATGAGAATAGGATAGTAATGATAATGACCTGTATTCCAAAATATACATTCTATTCCTTTAGGTGTCCTGGAAAATCCTATAACTAATTATATGAAGAATTATTATAATATCTATAATGAACATGAAGTAATGTAATTATTATTTTTTTTTGTTATTGATCCGACTTAGACATAAATCATGCAAGTGTGCATGTCGTTTAAGTAATACGATGATTGGGTACAATATCATTCATATGAGAAAAAAGGTTGACTTTACAAATCAAGTTAATTACTAATTCTATTTCAAATTAAGTTTTATCTAATCAACAATAAAACTTGTAGAACTTTTTAGTTAAAAAAAGAATTATTTGTAGGGCTTCTCAAATTAGGAAGGTTCTTTGAGCTAGTGAGTAATTATAGCATTTGTAATCTGCACTAGATTTCCCTTCAAAAAGTGTTAATGTAGGATAGTGTTGTTCTTTAATCTAGAATAACGGAGTGTAGAAGTAGCATACTAAAATTTTTGTTAGACGAGATTATTCAAAAATTGAAAATATTCTCTATTACTCATATTGCAGTTTACTATAAACTATATTCATNGATTCCCCCCGAGTGTAGGGTGTGGTACTCGAACTATAAACATTAAGGGATGTTCGGGACTCGTATTATAGCCTCCAGTCATTCTTTTATATAATATATATATATAACATAGAAAAGAAATAATTTTTGCAATAAAAAAATAAAAAAAAGCGGAAGTTCTCAAGTCATATCAGAAGTTGCCTCTATAACCATAACATTGTTAAGGTAAAATGAAATCTTAATCTCACCGAATAAAAGTTAAGAATACAGACAAATATTTAAAACTGAGATGCAGGAGAAAAGCCAGTCCAANATCTTAATCTCACCGAATAAAAGTTAAGAATACTGACAGATATTTAAAACTGAGATGCAGGAGAAAAGCCAGCCCATCCAATTGAAGAAGCTAATCTTTTTCTTTCAGTTGGCTCATTATTCTTTTATGAATTTAACAGAAAAACTTGTCAAGTTAAGAGATTTTTCTTAATTTGTAATCCTTTCTTATTTATACCAAAATACTTCAAATTTACATGAAGAGTTTTACATTGAAAAAATATAAAAACTATTTATCTGCAATGCACTTCCCTTTATTTTTTCTTCTTCTAAGCTTAGCTCCTTATCCTTCACACATTTTCATCCCCTCTCTAATGTTAATCCCTCCCACTTTAGAAACACCTTCTAGAAATTTGCATAGCTTTACGCATGCTACTTTTACCTTCATTATAAATAGTAGGAGATTAGTCGCGTTGAAAAACAAACAGCTCGATCTTCAACAGATCATACATATAACTATTGTAAAACCTCATTAATTAGTCTCTACAATCTAACAAATATCCAACACAAAATACATTCCCTTTATCTACAACCATGAAGAAAAACCAAGAAAAGCTGGAAAATAGTAAACTAAATCAAAAAACCCTAATCTTACATCAAGCATCAGTCATCATAGAAGGATTCCGGTATAGGGCACTTAGGGCAAATGCTCCCAATGACTCGCGCTAACCTCACTAACCTCTAAAAGTTGCCGCATAGTCAACCCTTTTTTATTATATAATTTTGGATAAAAAAAAATTCAAGATAATTAGATAGAGCAAAAGAAGTAAACAACAAACTTAGGGCACACCAATTTCATTGATTTCACCACTGTCAAAACCAAAAATCTTTGATCCGTAGTCTTCCAGCTTATTACACAAATTAAAAATACACACACACAGATATAGTGAGAACATAAGAAAGAAATAGGACAGATAAAAATGGCTACTTATCGATCGAGCCTTGAAAGCATGGAGGAATAAGGGGAGTGCTGGGAATCGCCGGCAAATGGAATTTGTTGCCGGAAAAAGAAGCTGGAGAATCTGACGGTTGACGCGAAGACGGCGAATAAGTCGAGCGCCATAAACCCCAACTCTGCGAAGCAACATAAGCTCTTCCTTACCACCACACCCATCACAATGGTGATCGCCGTCTCCCACATCGCCATTTCATCCACTAAGACAAAAATATCTGAGAAGAACGATACTGTAGTTAGTTTATGGACGAAACTGCATTTATTTGTCCATGAAAGAAATTATTATATGAAGGAGATGAGCCGAAGCAGCCCCCATTCGATCCCATCTCACGTAGAGAAAAGTTTAACGGAGTCGTTGCTGGGCCGTCGGGAAACATTTGTGGGCCAGGTCTATAGAGCAAAATGGGTATAATCGTAAAAGCGTTGAGAATATACGTGGGCCGGATCTGTGAGGACATGATGTGCTCATTCTTGTGGCTCAGGTATAATATTTGCCTCTCTAGCAAAAGCTTTAGTGGGGGCCATAGCTATATATGTCGACATTTTTTATAGTGGCTTTCACACACACACACACACACACACACACACACATACAGAGAGAGAGAGAGAACCTAAAATTTTCATATTTAAACTTTAATAATTATAAATATCATATAAAAAGTATGACTCATTATCATGTTTAATAATCAAATTCATCTTTTCATTCATAGGTAAATAACTATTTGTGTAAAAATGAAAGTTTAGGTGTGAGATAGTTAATTCATAAGTTTTTGGTGCTATGTATGTAATTTTCTTTTTTTTATTAAACCGATTGGTCACAAAAAATATCCGAGCCGTTATTGATCTTCTTAACTGTTCAGTTTTGTGGGACAATTAGAAAATATCATCAACACGATTGAACGTCTTCTAAATTTTTTTTAGGAGAATGCTATTATTTTTTTGAAAAATTCAGGGTTATGTTTAACTTTATAGTTGAAAAAGGTTACATAAAATCAAAATAAAAATATAGCACAATACAAAAAGATAAAAAATAATACAACCAAATAAAACTTTAAACAAAAACAACAAAAAGAAGAGATCAGAAGAGTAGTGCCCACCCAACCAAAATATGAAAACTCATAACTCCAATAGCATAGCTCAAATGTCCATTCAAATACCCGCACCTCAGAACAAATATCAGCACCAATTAGTTCACCAAAGAGTAGCTCCAAACTTATCATGGCAATAATGTAAAAACATAATTGACGTATATGATATCACCAAGTAAATCACCATATGTTCAAATAAAAAAAAAAGTAAAGCACCATAAGAAAAACGTGGCAGTTATGAGAGATGGAAAAATAAATCTGAAGAACAAGAGAAATTAATAAAATGAAAAAAAAAGATATCAAACCAAGTTCAAGATGTCGAACCAAAAGTAAAATAAGAAGGAAATAAACCCCCACCAAAAAAGTACAAAATGAGCACAAAGATCACTCCCAAAAAGCATAGCAACAACAAAAAAAGAAAAAAAAAGAGCAACAAAAAAAACAAATCATGTTGTTGGTTTTAATCTTTGTTTTTAGGATATAACCCTAAATTTTTTAAGCTTGATTCAAAAAATAGTCATTTCTTCTCTAACTACAAGTAATGTTCTTGTAGTTGCTCTCACAATTTTCATATTGATCATATAATTGAGTTTGCCATGACTTCCATTTATCTAAAACTAAATCTTTCTATTTTTTTTTTAATTGATCCCCATCCTCCAACTCTTAGCTTAAATAGATTTCCATAAATTGTTTCTCTTGATGAGGAGTTATTGTCTTGCATATCCTATTTTTAAACATTGATTTGTATAACATCAACGATATAACATTTTTCGCATGGTTCATCTGATTGATCGCTATCAAAAGAGAATGTTCTAACATTGGATAACATATGCACAGCCCTTTGCTGATCTCAATGTGTATTTTAATGATTAATATGAGAGAAGGATAGTAATGATAATGACCTGTATTCCAAAATATACATTTTATTCCTTTAGGTGTCTTTGAAAACCCTATAACTAATTATATGAAGAATTCCTTATAATATCTATAATGAACATGAAGTAATGTAATTCTATTTTTTTATTTATTGATCCGACTTAGACACAATTCTTGCAAGTGCACGTGTCGTTTAGGTAATACGATGATTGACTGCAATATCATTCATATGAGGAAAAGATTAATTTTACAAATCAAGTTAATTACTAATTCTATTTCAAATTAATTTTTATCTAATCAACAATAAAACTTGTAGAATTTTTTAGTTAAAAAAAATTATTTTTAGGGCTTCTCAAATTAGGAAGGTTCATTGAGCTAGTGAGTAATTATAGCATTTGAAATCTGCATTAGATTTCCCTTCAAAAATTGTTAATGTAGGACAGTGCTGTTCTTTAATCTAGAATAACGGAGTGCTGAAGTAGCATACTAAAATTTTTTTTAGACGAGATTATTCAAAAATTGAAAATATTCTCTATTACTAATATTGCAGTTTCCTATAAATGATATTCATATGTTTTCAAATGAAATTTGATATTAACCCTACTTTCGAATAATTTTTCAATGAAGTTGCTAGATCATACAATATTCTAACATTTATTTGGCTAACTCACATGTAAATGAAGTTTTAAGTTAACAAAACAGCTTTAAATCATTTTCATTCCAACCTAAACTTGTAAATTTACAACTACTCAAAAGCATCAATAATCTAAGGATTCAAGACTTAACTGCACACCATTTTTACAAATAACATTCATAAAATTAGAAAAAAGTATAAATATATAAAATAGTAATAGTAAAAGCACCATGATAAAGCCTTGAAGACCGCTTCTATACTAAGATTCCTTTTCTTGCTCCACTGACACAATCCTTTTATTTACTCTCACTCACTCTCACATCTCACTAAATACCACTAATTCTTCTCCACTCTCCTCACTATTATATTATACATACAAGTGTTTAAAAATACTTTCTCCCTCCCATTATTTGTCTATCACTTAACCATGTCCACTCTCCAACAATACAACTGCCTTATGGTTGTGGCGCTACAACATCATGTTACAACATTTCAACACTCAATAATGGCTCTATTGTGCCAAGTTTTCAACTTCATGGATTTAGCTTTTATTTGTAATTGTGCTACGACACTAAGAATAAGATAATGATGATAATGCCATGTATCAAAACCCAGCAAGTCATCTTAGAAAACATTTCCTTGAAATTTGAAAATATCAATGTATGCTAAATTCAGTTTAATGCTCCATTTTAGTCGTGAAGATTTCCGAAGAGACAATGTGCTTCACGACTTGTTTTTTAGACAGAGCATTTTTTTAAGCTTATCCTTACGTGTTTTTTTTTTTTATTTTGTTTTAAATTTTGAGTTTTGTTTTGTTTTAAATTTGGAGTTTCTGTTTTGCTTTGAATTAGGAGCTTTGTTTTTTTTTAGATTTTGAGTTTTGTTTTGTTTTGAGGATTTTCTTTCATTCTATTTTAATTTATTTTGTTATTTTGCGTAGCAAGGAAAGTTTAAAAAAGAGTAGAATTTTAGATTAACTTGTCAAAAACAAGTCAACCTAAAAAGGTAATGAAGCAGATATGAAGTGAATGACCCAGTCCTAAAACTAGAGAGGATCAATTTTATAACAAATTCATTTCATTTGTTTTCTTTATCCAATAAATAATATAATAAAGTATTATTTTATTGGGGATTACATTATTTAGTTGATTATACTTGCTCAAGGAAGAAATGAGCAAGGTATTTCAATAAAAGAATAACAATCTGGTCTATGAAAGATATAGACACACTACTCATGTATGAAGATAAAAATACCACGAAAAGATGGAAAGAAAAACTAGTCGCCAAAAAAATCTGTTTGTTTTATTTTGGTTTTGAAAATAATTTAACTTAATATATGTATATTTTAAAAAAATTACTAAATTTTGAGAAATAAAAGTGAACAGCTCTCGTATATTCAATTATTTAAATAATCGAACACGACATTATAAATAATATGTCACATCGAAAGATGAGAATATCACTTAATGGTGGGCTCAATTATTCAACCTAAGAAATTTAGAATATTTATTTGTTTTGCAAAATTTCTAATAGATTCTTCCCCTATCTAGTCTAAAGACTAGGCATCGTTTGGATTAGCTGAGTTACTAATTCTCATATAGGCACAAACCCCTACAGTTAATTACATCTTAAGCGACCAAAACCAATTAAGAAAACTCTCAATTAAAGATGAATTATGCCTTTAAAAATTCAAAGTTTAGTTTATACAATTGATTGTAGAAAAATCAAATGGAAAAGGCTTAATATAAAACAATTATTTTCGGAACCCAAAGAAATAAAAAACAGGAGATGTCGAAGATACCGAGGAAATCTCGATGACATTATAAGCAAACATGTCGTTTGACTTTACATCTTTGAAAGAGAAGTTGTTTGATGTTTTAATCCTCAAATTTGTTTAAAAATTTAGACACATGATATACGATCATACAAACAACCTAAGAAGATAGGAAGATTTATGTTGTACTGAACAATGACATCGAGATCCTAAAAAAAGTTAGGGCATATATCACACGGAATATAATAATGCGAGAGCCTGAAAGATAGCGTGAGGACTTACGTCGTGTTAGAAGAATGACTTTGATGTCATACAGACTTATGTTTTTTTAGTCTATAGAAAAAAAAAACCATGCCTCAGGAGGCCTATCCTAGGATAGTTAATGTTTATTATTGAAGTGACGAAAGGGAAATTTTTATTTTATGTTAAGCGGCGCTGGTCAAGATCTCATGGTTCCGTCATCCCGACACCACTGTTAGTTTTGAATTTACTTAGTCTAAAGAAACTATTAGACTTCTTTAAATTGGAGACTTCTTGTTAGCAGTCATGGGTTACCTCATCCAAGAAATTCTCATAAATCCAAAATGATAAATTATTATGATTCTGTTATTTTTAAAAATTTTATCTCATATGAATGGTTTGAGTTGATTTGTTAAAGTTTCAAATATTTGATGATTCATTTTAATGAATTTTGTTATGAGGTTATAAGGATAATTAAAAATTTTGTCAGACTGATGTGTTGGTCACATATTACAGGGTCTTAACCTAAACATATGTCTTATGTCCTCTATCTTAGGGTTTTTCTTTCACGTGCTATGAATATTGTAAGTAAAATAAAAAAAAAAACAGTATTATATGTATAAACAAAGCATATACAATCAAGTGCAGTAAGCGAGAAAGTAGAGAACGTACATGTCGCCTCTGATGTGATTTTAAGTAACCCTTTTTTTTAAAGAAACATGGTACATGAATAATTAATTTATAGACCAATTTTGAAATATTTAAAAATAATAATAGATATTATCTTGTAAGGTTGTTTGAATAAGTTAGGAGAACCTCCTCCGTTGCACACTTAAATCGAAAAAAATGCTTGAGTAAGGTCCGCCATGAAGTGTGCCATCCAGAAGGTGTGCCAAAAACTTCTTAAGCAACCTTACATGAACCAATAATAAAAGGGGGTTTATCGATAATCCGCTCAATTTTTATATGTCTATATATAACTCACACCTAAACTTCAATTTTTTATGCCATCTTACCTATGCATGAAAAGGTGTATTTTGCTTTTAAAATGTTGGTGAAAGTGGTATTTGGGATGTAATATGAATGATTTGAGTTTTATAATTAAAAAATAATAATAATAAAGTTTAGCTGTTAAATATGTAAATAAATAAGAATTAAGTGGTATCTATGTAACAATTAAAGCATAGATGTTAGATATGTAAATACTTAAGATTTGAATGGTTTGTATGTAAATCCCCTAAAATTAATCCATAAGTTAAAAACAAAAAAAATATCAAAGCTGGAAGCTAAATAATTATTCACAGCAAGCCAAATAGTAATCAGGTAAGAAATTCAACTAAAAGATGTACAAAGGAAATTAAGACCCTAGCAAAGGGATATTTCATGTCTAATTTATTAGGGGACTATCTCTGGTCTGCCATATCCTATAAGTTTCACGTGGGAAGGATTTTCTATTTCATTGGGAAGAAGAAACAATTTATAAGATGGACAAGCCTTGCTAAACAACAAAGTGGCCATTGGTCAGCAGACCAATCTTTTTAACTTAATCTTATATACAAAGGCTGCATCAGATGGTAGCTGTCATAAAAAAAGCAGCATAATGATAATATCTTTTCTAAAAGGAAATTCAATAAAGTACATGTAAAGTTCTACAAGCTGCAGTAAAGTAAAGCTAGATTTAGTTTATATTTAGAATGCTTTATATCATTTAAATTAACAAATTTAACAACTTAAGTAAAAGCAACATAAGAATAAGATATTGCAGAACAATGTTCTGTATAACAAACCATTAAAATAATTGCATAAATATTATTTTATAGGATGATTTACATTCATACCCCTCAATTCTAATGTGTTCATCTATCTAGCACCTAAACTTCAATTTATACATATCTTCCCCCACACCTATGCGTGAAAAGGTATATTTCACCTTTGAAAAGCTAAAATAATGGAACTTTAGATGAGATATGAAAGATTTGATGGGTATAAATGAAAAAAAAAAAAAAAGTTTAGGCGTTAGATATGTTTGTACATAGGAAGCGGGTGGTATGTAGGTAAAAGCCCTTAAATTTTAAGAGCTACTGAACATTGCAAGATTGAATTTTATCTAGAAATCTTAAGAAATATTTTTTAATGAATAATAGTGTAAAGTTTATTGCAAGGGATATTTTGAAATACCAAGTGCTATTAAGAATCACAGGTAAGAGAAATTGACTTCAACATATCCATCTAATTCTCTTGTTGTTACTGTCAAGAATGTTTGGACATG
Source organism: Phalaenopsis hybrid cultivar (assembly GCA_002079205.1). NCBI lineage: Eukaryota > Viridiplantae > Streptophyta > Magnoliopsida > Asparagales > Orchidaceae > Phalaenopsis > Phalaenopsis hybrid cultivar. Next base: position 218,470 of record JXCR01056283.1, on the reverse strand, counting down.
TTTACTTGGCCAACTTATTTATCAGTGATTTTTACAACCCAAGCTAACTCCTAGAAACGTATAGAAAGTTTCAACTATTTCACAATGATTAGAATTATGATTAGAGAAATAAAATAGGTCATAAATAACATTTTTGTAAGAATCTTGCAACAGCTGATAGTTTTTGCAACTGGAACAAAAAATACTACAAATAACTGGGACTGGAAAACCACAAAACTTATTTTTTGATGTTTTCCACAGGCTTGGTTCTATCTTTAGTTTTTCCAGCTACTACTGCTGTCTTTTATGCAATTCAGCAGAAGCGACAACAGATTCAGAAACCTTGCATTGATCAGCCTGATTTGATTCCTTGAGGAGCAACATTACCAGCTTCAAGTAATTAACAATTAGGCCAATGCTGGAAGAACTTCCTCACACCTCTCCCCATTTAATACTCATCAACAAATTTTAACTATATCAGCCAATGCCGAAGTAGCCATCTTATGTTGAAGTTTGCCCAATACATATGCAAACTCATGTCGTGTCAGAGGATTTCTAGCACCTTTCATAAATCCCCTCTTCTTCTTTGAGGATAAATTCCCTTAATTGATCAACTAAAAAAATCAAGGGAAGCGTGTATGGCGGGATCTCAAGTATTGGATCTTCAGTCAAACTATCTTTCAATAGTGTAACAAATCCCTCTGAACCAATTGCTCCAAGAGCATCAGCAGTTTTGTAGCAAACAATAGAATGTAATGAAAGATCTTTGAGAACTTCTTCAAATGCAGGAACAGCTTCGATGTCCTCCATTTGACTGAGAGCAAATGCTGCCTCATGTGCAAGTAAATTTGAAGGATCTGTTGTAGCGCTTACGAGGGCTTCCCTAGGGAGATCACCTTTAAGATTACGGAGGGAAAAGAGAGCTTTGATGCGCTCGATAATGGGCTGGCTCTGGTTTCGCAACCTCTCGTAAAGAAAATCCTCCAGTTCTGGAGATCATTAGGAGGAGTCATTGTAGCCCATTGGCATCAAGGTAAGGAAAGTAAAGGATCAAATAAACAGAGGGTCCGTTTGGGGTAGCTGCAGATTATATATAATCTGCTGATAAGCAGATTATCCTGACAATCTGATAATCTGCAGATTATCAGGATAAGCTGAGTTTGTTGTTTTGGAGAGCTTATGCAGAACAGCTTATTGACAGTCGTTGCTGGGAACATAATTATTTTGTCTCTGTTTAGTGAAGTTGTTTGTAACAAAAATAGATAAAACAGAAATTGCAAATCATTACAAATCAGTTCAAAAAAATAACATAGAATGCTCACACTCTAGTGAGTATATATATATATATATATATATATATATATATA
>JXCR01056283.1:203591-216871 GCA_002079205.1 Phalaenopsis hybrid cultivar | reverse complement strand
TATATATATATATATATTTACAATTACAATGTGAAATTTTAGAATATTCAATTTAAAACTCTGATTATGTCTGTCATAAACTGTACTATCACCATAAAAAATCATCGTACCCTAATCACTGTTGGCGGTTCAATAATGTCAGACTGTTGGCCTAACGGAAGAAACTACAACTAGTTCAAGCGCCCCTACGACAACCGTAGAACTGTCTTCCACGGCTGTGAGGTTGATGTGACTTGAGTAACAGAGTAGGTAGTCCGCAGTAACACAAAAAAACTGCATCGGTCCCCGAAATCCTGGAACTTTTGTTGTTATAGCTGCCCAAAAAAAAGAAACCAATTATCAGATCCATAAATTACAAAAAAAATAATAAAATAAAAACGAAATGCATACAAAAATAAACCTATAGTTTAATAAATAAATAAGACTTGGGGGATCAGTTGCCACAAATAGCTTCTGCGATAAACTCCCTCAAAGCGGTCATCTCGGCCACACCTTCACCCTCATAAATTTCAAATTCATTAGAGTCTATCTCATCCTCAGGTAATGAAGGACCAACCACAAATTCTGAAAGTTCTTTAGAGACATTTAGTTCATCATTGTCAGTCATACTGAAGTCTCTTTCTCAATGAGAAAGATGTCGTCTGATGAAGTTATGAAGTGTCATTGTGACCACCACAATATGCACATGTTTTTGACATGGATACGACAACATCACATAGCAGACGAACCCCATTTATTCGTCTTAGACATGTTGAAATTATAAGGAACTTAAAATATAAGTACAAATAATAATTGTAAGTAAACAAAAAATTTTAAAAAATAAGATACAATATTCTCAACATATGAAGTTAATGGTCTAACTCTAACAATCCAATATGGTCATCAAATTCGAATAGTAGGTTGCCATCAAATTTGAATAGCAGGTTATCGACAATGCTAAAAAGAATCCCTTGAACCATCAACATCCAATACATTTAATCAGAAGAACAAAAAAAAATAGAATGGAGGAAATCATTTATAGTTATGCCAAACATCTCCAAAACGTGACATGAGGAATGGTTTTATAAAAAGAAATGAAATATGCTTGTAAAATGGAATCTAATAGTGTAGGAAAAATTAAATAATTGCAGAAAAAAGAAGAGAAGGATCATCCAGGTGATTGGCCAAATGCATGAGCAATAGCCAAGCCAAAATGCTATTACTCTAAGAAATGTAAACATTTCTTTTATGACTACCAATTAAGAATCCTGTCTCCAATTGAAGAGTTTTGCATGACAAAACTTCTTTAACTTTAAGAAGATATGTAGAATTAGAGCAAAATTATAGCCAAATTTTTATGTTTCTTGCCCTTCATAAATTCTCTCTCTCGTAAATCCGGGATTTAAGACAAAACTGAGAGGAATTGAGAATAAACTGAATTGCCTAATGAAACCCAATAGCCTGATGATACACCAAAATAATATACTGTTTTAAGTACTTATTTTATGCTTATTTTAGGTGATATTGCACTTTAAAGAAGGGTATTTTCATGTTTTTGTTGCAAATATATCATTTTTAGGCATTTGGAGTAAAAATGACAAAAAGGACGAAATTTGGAGCAAAAACAGCAAATTTTAGGATTCTGGTGCATGATGCGCTAGGGACGACTTTTTCAAAATAAGAAGGTTCGATGTTGCGTGATTTTCAAAAGGACACTTGTTCTACACACCTCTTGGATTAATTTAATGCATCTAGACACTTTAGAAGGTTCTTTTATGAAGGGATATATATCTTGGATCAAAAGACACATCTTTTGAATTCAAAAGAGTTGACTTTTTGAGGGAATTTTGAATTCTTTTCCAAAGGAGGCAGCTCAAAATAACAGAAGACTTCTCATTTTTCAAGTGTGTGTGGCGTGAGGGAGATAGAAAGTAAGGCGTGAGGGAGAGATAAAGAGAGAAGAGGATATTTTCTTCTAGGATTGTAAGAGGAGAGGGAATGTGAGATATTTCTTCTTCATTACACTTATAAGAGAGAATTGAGAGTAATTGTAAAGAGAGGAAGACTTGGAGGGAACTTCTAGGGATTTGCTTAGGAAAGATTGTGAGATAAATTGTATTTTTCTTTTTTTTTGTTTTGTAAACTTGTTTTATATATGAAATCCATGCTTTGTCGTATCTTTATCATGAATTATGAGTATTCTTCTTTATCCTTCTACCTACTTTGAGATATGGTTTTGTGAATAATAAATTTTGTTTTCTACTGTTTTAAATGTTAATAATTTGTGATGATTTGAACTCCGATCTTCATTTACTTTTTGATCTGACCACTTGAAATATTAAAACTTGTTGAGAGACATATGTTCTTAAATGAGATATGGTTTCTACAAATTAGGGAGAATCACATTTGATTTCATGGGATAGTATGTCATTTCTGGGATTTGGTGCAAATAAATAGGAAAATATACTTTGTTGGATGCATAATTGGAGATTTTAATGTGACAGATTAGAATCCCCAATTTGATCCAATTGATTGGAAACTAATGCAAGATTATTAGCCCTTAGGTGAGGGAGTAGTGGGAGCTCTGAAGTGGCAGTCGGTATCCTCTCAGGCTAACCATGGAATTAGGGACCAAACTCTGGATTAATTAATGTTCTTTATAGCACTCAGAAAAGGGTAAAAAATATAATCGCTTCTATTTGACACAAAATAGTTTATATATATATTTTCAAATGATTTCAATTTCTTCACAATCCATATACTCATTATAATGGGAAATGATGCTTTCTTAAATTTGAAATTTCCATCACAAAAAAAAATTTGTTTAATTTTTGTAATTTTACTTTTGAAAGTTTAGTATTTAGTTTAGTTTAACTTCTGTAGTCTTACATCTGTATTTTAATTAATATTCACTTGAGTAGTTAATTTTCAAACTTTACACTATACTTTTATTTTTTGTATTTTTAGATTGTAAAATAACTTTCATAATTACTTTTAGGATTTTTCAACTTTCATGTGGGATTGATATCTAGGACTCCATTAGAGTCATTTATTACTTGAGCGATATGTAAACTTGCTTTGATTTTAAAGAGGATTTAACAGTTTAAAATGAGTTTTAAAAGATAAATGATTTTCATAATAATTATTTTTATTGAGATTATATTGTATTTTTATTATATATCTGTCGTGTATAATTTTGTAATATTAAAAAATATTTGCAAAATTCTCACGCTAAATCTGCCCTCTGTATCAAGCTTTTGGCGCCGTTGTCGTGGAAGTAACATAAATATTAGTATTTTATTTTATTTTATTTCAAAAAAATAATAAAAAAACAAAAAAAATAAAAAAAAGAGTGTTTGTAGTTTTGTTTGAACATTTGCTTATTTAAGTGTGTTTACTTGCCCTTTATTATTTGATTTATTTTGTTTATGCGTAGTGTAAGATCTGAAAATTTAGTACCTTACAATTCTAAACTAGAAAGAACTGTTAGAAAAATTTGAAAACAACAAAAAGAGAAAGATTATTTTAGTAAAATGGCTTGCAATTTAAACAATGCTGGAAATGAAAATGAACATTATCAGAGAACTTTAAGAGATTACGGTAATCCTACAACAGATGAAATTCATTTAACTATACAAAATCCTGTTGTAGTACCAATTCATTTGATCAAAATGATACAAAATAATCAATTTGGAGGAACACCAACTGAAGATCCTAACTTACACCTTGCTAGTTTTCTAAAATTATGTGTTACATTTAAATATGATGGAGTATTGAATGATGCTGTCAGGCTTAGACTTTTTCTTTTTTCACTAAGGGATAAAACTAAGATGTGGTTAAACTCTTTAGAACTTGAATCTATCAGAACATGGGGAGATTTATCACAAAAATTCTTATCTAAATATTTCTCACCTTAAAAAACTGCTAAGCTTAGAAATGATATCACATCTTTTTATCAGTTTGGAGGGGAATCAATTTATGAAACCTAGAAAAGATTTAAGGATCTCTTTAGAAAGTGTCCACACCATGCATTGCCAGATTAGTTAATAATTCAAACTTTATGTAATGGGTTGGTTGGATCTATTAGATCGATAATTGACGCTACTGCTGGTGGATCATTAATGTCAAAACCATTCGATGAAGCATATTCATTAATTGAAGAGATGACTACTAATAATTTTTAATGACCCTCTAAAAAGGTAAATCTAAAAAGAGTAGCTAGTATTCATGATTCTGATGCAATATCTATGTTAGCTGCCCAAATAGTTGTTATATCAAAGAAGATAGATTAATATGGAATGAATTATTCTCAGACAGCACCTGCACTTGAGGAAAACTCATTGAGACAAATAATAGAATCTCAATCTTCTTATGAGACTTTAAATGCAATAAAAAATCGTTCCAATAACCCTTATGTCAATTATTATAATTCTAGATGGAAGAATCATCGAAACTTTAGTTGGAGTAATAATAACTCTAATGTTGCAAATCTGCAATAGGGAAACACTACTGTGAACTAATTAGGAAACTCTAACAATCAAGGGAATCAAGCTTATAAACCTTATTACCCCCCAGGATTTAATAATTTACAGAGTAAGGAAAAAAACTATCAATGAAAGAATTGATATTGCAAATGGGTACTCAATTACAAAGTCAAGGAGTGACAATCAGAAACATGGAAAATCAATTGGGATGTATGGTACCACACTTAGCAATAGACCTCCAAAACATTGCCTCGTAATGTTGAAGTAAATCCTAAAAATCATAACAAAGAGCAAATTAAAGCTATTCAACTCAGAAGTGAAAAAGAATTAGGAAATAGAGTTCAACATGAAGTTGAAGTTGAAAAAGATGAGGTGAAAAATAAAAAATATGGTGAAGATTTTCATTTTAAAGCAGAAAGTCCAATTAAACCAATGAAAATCACTGTAGAAAGACGACCAACTCCATTTCCTCAAAGATTGAAGCAGAAAAATAAAGATAATCATTTTTCAAATTTTTTGAAAATTTTAAGGAAATTAACGATAAACATTCCATTTGTTGAAGCTTTGGAATAAATGCCAAGCCAGGTGAAGTTGACATATACTTAATAAGAAAAGAAAATTTATAGATAATGAGACTGTTGCACTCAGTGAAGAGTGTAACGCTATAATTTAAAAAAAAGCTTCCTGAAAAACATAAAGGTCCTTGAAGTATTACAATTCCTTATGCTATTGGAGAAATGATTTTATGAAAAAGCTTTATGTGATTTAGGAGACAGTATTAATCTTATGTGATTATCAATATTCACATGCTAGAGCTTAGGAGATATTTCACTTACAATTGTAACTCTTCAGTTAGTTGATCGTTCGATTACCTATCCTAAGGGAGTTATAGAAGATATTTTGGTAACAGTCGATAATTTTATCTTTCCTGTGGAGTTTATTGTATTAGATACGAAGGAAGATAAATAAATTCCTATCATTTTAGGAAGACCATTCCTAGCCACCTAAAGAGCTTTGATAGATGTGCAGAAAAGAGAACTAACCATGAGAGTTAGTGATCAAGAGGTTACATTTAATATTGTAAAATCAATGAGATACTCTACAAAAGAGAAAGAGATTAAATGCTTCAGAATGGACATTAATGAATATTTAAGCCATGAATATTTCAAGAAAACTTTTAAAAGTGAATTTGAAAAGGAATAGATGGAATATCGAGATGAGGATAAAATTCAAGGTGAATCTATGGAAGTGAATCATTTTCCTTTACCGTTTTTGGACCAGATGTTGGATAGATTAGCTGGGCATAAATATTTTTTTTTTCTAGATGGATATATCGGTTATCACTAAATACCTATTGCTCCAGAGGATCAAGAGAAAACAACATTTTCTAGTCCTTATGAAACTTTTGCTTTTCGGCGAATGCCTTTTGGAGTATTTAGTGCACTTGCAACATTTCAAAGATGTATGATGTCAATTTTTCACTGATTTTATTGAAAAAGGGATTGAAGTCTTTATGGTATGCTGATATTATAAATTATATTGTTAGTGGCATTTTACCTTATGGGCTAACAAAACAACACGAAAATAAATTCATTTATGATGCAAAATCATATTTTTGAGATGATCCTTGTTTATATAAAAAATGAAAATATTTAGTAATGAGATGATGTGTGTCTTATAAAGAAATTCAAGAAATTATCCAAAAATATCATGATTCTGAATTAGGAGGTCATTTTGGGAATAATGGAAANTTTATCAAGAAATTTTTTATTTTCCGCTAAATTAAAATTTAACATAAAATTTTATCCCAAAATCTTAAAAATGGTCACTATTTTTTTAATTTTAATATAATCATAAACTTTTCATACTCACTCTGAATACTCTGAGAACATCATAAAAACATCTTCTCATAATTTAATTGTAGAGGCAGAAAGATAAGCATACCTTCAGGCTTTCTCACGTAAAAGATAACAATGAATCAAATAAAACCATATATTTTTAGAACCAAATACAAAATCTAGCCTTGGAACATACCTGTTTTCCACCACCAAAAAATTACTTTAATGATAAAAAATGGCTCTTAACTTAATCAGAGAGATCTACTACATTACCAAAAGCGTGGTCACTTAAATTTTGTGACAAGCTAAGATTAAACCTTACCATTGAAGAAAGGAGAAACCAAGAAAGTATGCATTTTCTTTTTTAAAACATTCTTCTTTAAGGATAACTACTATAGTCTAGAGATTATGGTTGATGTTAATGATACCACCAATTGTATAAACCTAACATTTTCTTTTTTTCCTAATCTCTTATAAGGTTTCCCAAAAGTGACATGATTACTTCAAATATTTAGGGTGGAAATATATAGTTATTATATAAATCAAATTATATTTGTCTCCAACAATTAAAGCATAATAATTTTTCTATTTTCCATTTACTAAAATCTGCACTTGAGTGACAACCTTGATAACTTATATTTTCATAAAGATAAATGTGCTAAAAAATTATATTTTCTTAAAAAAACCACTATTGCTATTATCTTGTGTTGTATCCTTAATTTATTTTGGAAGTGTGTAAAAAAAATCAGTTGCTAAAATTGGAAACTAGGACACTATTTAACAAAAAAAAAAATAAGAGAGTGCAAAATATTTTCCTTTCTTTACTTTGCATTACATTTATTGTCATTTTGAATGCAAAACTGTATTTTTTTTTTCTTGTGAAACAAGACTAAAAGGACACTGTAAATAAAAAATGATTCTCTAAAGTGAACTTGGGAAATAATAGGACATTGTCCCCCCTCCATACTCTTAATTTTCATTTAGAGTAGGTTAAATCATGAACATAATATAATTTTCTTCCTTCGTCCCTCATTTTCAAAATACCATTATACTTTCTTTATCAACAAGTTACCCATTCTTATAAACATGTATTATGTAGAAGCTCTCAATATGTTGTTATAAGAACTAGAGTTTCACATGGAAGTCAAGAAAAAAAAATGAAATTATTTGATGAAATGTATGAAAACATTATTAAAAATTAAGAAGATACTAAAAATTTTTATAGAAATAATTAAGTCACATTCCGTAAAATGATCTTGTGAATAAAATTGGACGTAAAAAAATATAATCTAAGTAATATTAGGTACTGAACTAATGATACACTAATTATGAAATAATTTATCATTTATTGGAAGAATCAAAATTGAAGCACCAACTTTCAACCACAAGTATGATTCAAAGAAATTCTTTGACCGACTTTTCTAAATTGATGACTCCTTTGACTAACATAAGAGAGCTGACTTTAAAATAGGAACTAAAATCCCCTGAAATAAAATTTTAAATGTATAAGAGATAATTAGAAGATGAGTTCTTATGTGGGGAAGAGAAAATTTTTTAAATTTCTAAGTCCAAACCCTAATGTACGATAGTATTTTACTAACTAAACACCCTAATATTTTTTAAGAACACATGTAAGAGCCCACCGCTCCAATAATGATTACTACCATCATAATAAGTTTTTCATTAGGCTTAAATCTATATTAAGGAATGAGGTTAAGTTTCATAACTTTATGATCTAATAATATGTTTATTTATATTTCCACTTTAATAAGAAAATAAAATAGCTAGACAAAAATCAGAAGATCACATATGTGTGTTCCATATTCTTTTAGAGTAGCTCCACATTCACCCACTAATCAATAAAAAAGAAAGTAAAATAACAAAAAATACAAATTCAAAAGATGTTAATTACCATAATTAAACATATACATGATAAGATACACTCATATATTTGGTCATAACCATTGTAATGAATTTATCATATTAATTTTGAGGAACCACCTAATAAAATGATCATACCACTTTTTGCATTATTCATCATCACACTCTATAGCTACATTTGTCAAACAACCTATTTTCTACAATAATGAGGATGATAAATGGAAAGAGTGAGAAAAAAATAGAATGTATCAAAAAAATGATTAAAAATGTTTAAGAATTTATCTTGGATAATTTTTGTGGGAAAATTCAAAAATAGAAGTCCAAAAGAATCAGACCAAGCTTGCTAAAGAAAATCTACTAAAAAGTTTTAAAACAATCCTCCATATATAATTCAAAAATTAAAATTTTTTTTATTCTCGAAGCTTGAGCGCTCCAAAAAAAATACGTTTCAATTGTTAATTATATCTTAAGGATAACCAAATAAAATCTTGACTGAAAAAATTATCGTTTGTTTTAGAATCATTCAATAAAACCATTAAGGGGTAATATTATCATTTTAATAGATCCTATCTCAAGCTTCACATCTAAGTTAGATTGTTGTGCTGAGGGTGGATCACCATATTTCATTATTTGGTCACCTCTCAATAGTGGATCTATAAAGTCAGATTAATAAATACAAGAAAAAAATATAAGAATGGAATCAAAGAGGGTTTAAAGATAAATAAGAAATTTTTAAATTTGGTAGACAACCTAATTAAGATTTTTTGAATCCCTTACTTTAAGTTATTAAACTTCAAGTTTACTTAGTTATGGATGTATTAAACCCAATATAACAAAAAATTCTTTGTTAGCAATTCATTGTTGGTTGCCAAATGTAGAGAAAGATATTTTATTTAATAATATATATATATATATATATATATATATTGAAAAGTAATATTTTAATTTTTAAAAATACGAGACCAAACCGATCTCATATAAATAATAATTTAAATAAACGAGCACAACACCGCAATCAAAACATCTACCCTAAGGAATAGACAGATCACTTGCTAATGAGGCTCGATTAAATAAACTAAAGAATTGCTGGCGTCTGTTTTAGTCTGTGAAACCTTTCATGTTAACCAACAAATTCCTCTATCTAATATAAGAGCTTAGACAGGGTTCATTTAAGGTTGAGTTCTAAAGTTTCTTATAAGGGCAATGCCCTATAGTTAATTGCATTTTAAATGACTGAGGTCACTTAAAAAAATTGTCGATTTAAATGAGGAAATATTATCTTCAAGAATCTCAAATGGTAGGACTTTCAAAGGTCAGACAAAGGAGTTTCAAATGTGCAAGGCTCAAATTTGAAACAATTAGTACAAAATCCAAAGGAAGAAAATTAGGGGATGTCACGAATCCAGAGAGAACTCAGTGACTTCCCAAGCTATCCTATGGTTTAGCTTCAGCTTCAGAGAGTTATTATCAAATATTTTATCCTGCTAATTTTATTAAATAGGGCTTACATTTGCATGACACTATCATACAAATAGCCTGAAATATAGGAAGATTTATATCATAATAAACGACAACCTCGAAGCCAAAGGTGAGTTAGGGCTCACATTATACAACATGATGGTGCAAAGGCTTAAAGATAAAATGAGGATTTATGTTGTACTATGAAAACAACCTCAAAATCCTATCGCTTGTTATTTAATTCTAAGGAAAGATTGTTGTTGTAGGTTCACATGTCGTGTTGTCTACGGTGCTAGCTCCAACCTTCTCATTGCAGTAGCAGTCCTAAAGTCTAAAGTTCAAAAAAGTTTAAATGACAAGTTTATTATTAAGCATTATGGGGGAGGGTTAAATTTGATTAGAGTGACACCAGTTAGGATCCCACGGTTTGCTCATTCTAGTATCACTATTTTCTTTTAAATTTACTTAGTTTAAACGAGCTGTTAGGCTCACTTAAACTAGGGAGATCTTGTTAGCAACCCTGGGTTACCTCATCCTGGGGACTCCCGTAAATTCAAACGGTTGTATTATGGTATTTGTTGTTTCATTATTTTTGTTTTGTTTTGAAAATGTTATTTAATTTTTAAAAATGGTTTTGTTATAGTTTTGCAGGTAAGGTAAATAAATGTAGGTAAGGAAAAAAAGCTGTAAATTAAAATTGTAGTGCATAAAATATAAATGCATACCTGACATCTTCTCCTTACTTCTGATGCATCGTTAGCATCATAAAGCAAAATATATTTGTAGGAATTAATTAAATAACGAGAAAGTAAACAGAAGCATTCAATACAATAAAGTTTGAAACTGAGTCGTAGCAAAACACGAGTAAAAAAGAAAACTTGTAGTCACAACTGGAAGACCAGAACTGGGTGTAAGACATGGGTAAAGGTGGGGACTCAAAGCTGTATTGTGTGCTTCCCAACCTTAAGTAAGAGCTACCAACTCGACAATCTATGAAGGGTAGTTCTAACCTTGATCCAAGTGATTAACCTTGGACCTTTACAAATTTTCATTTGAATTTAATTTTCATGCATACAAAGTTTAATTATAATGCAAAAGAGATTTTTGTTTAAAACATTTTGTAGAGTGATTTAGTAAACGGGCTAATCTATTTAATCGAGCTAGGAGTACAAACAATGTAAGTGTATCGGGGGCAATCATCTTCTCAAGAGTCGTTAAATAGTATCATCAGTCCTAATCCTATATTTTTATTAAAGGTCCTTGAGGTAGGAGATACTATTCTAAAATCCCAAATTGTATCCCTCATTTTAGCACACAGTATCCTTACCGTCATTGCTCTAGCCACTTAGACCTCAGACTTACACAAGTTTGATGATCCATATGTGACAAAAGCAAATATCCCCAATTGCTCACAAGGATTTAAATACCTTAGAGAAGACTCAAATCTTTGAGCATTGGGTCAATTAATATAGGATAAGTAGTGTAGGGTATTTTTATTGATTTAAGTGAATTATTGGGTCCCGAAGCATAACTTGGTGGTCCCTAAAAGTTTTAATGGATAATTTTCTTAAGCAAAGTATAATAAGTTCAATTATCCTTCAAAATATCAAAAAGATCATAAAAGTGTTTGGGGCATAACCCAAAACAACTTTTAAAACCACTTAAATTGTTTCGAGTTCATTTGAACTCATTATATAGTTTGATTAATCATCCAAAGTTAATTTAAATTCAATGTATTAATACACCCTATGCTTAGTGAACATTAATATGTCAATTACCCCAAGAGTGGGGTACTTCAAATATTCACTTGATGTTTCATTTAAGAGTTATGTGAATGGGTACCCTTAGGGCAAACTCAACTCATTAAGGACCTTATACCCACCACCAAAGATGTGCCTATATTTTTTAAGGGTAGTCATGATATCATCATATTCCTCTTTTCTAAACCTCCTTAAACAAGTTTAAATAGCCTAGCTCGCTACCAAGCCCTTAAATACAATCTTGAGGTAGATTTGTAATAATCAAAATGTTAATTTAAGTGAGACAGTTCTCATTGAAAATCATTCTTATCATCTAATCACCAACTAGGGGGCTTCAAAGAAGTGAACCATTAACTTCCTAGCTTAAGCCCACTACTCGAGGATCATCCAATTGAATTAACCTCTAAGTCATAATAATTTACAAAATTATAATTTTACCCTTATCATGAAATGGTGGAAAATTGGTTTCTACTTCTTAACCCATTATGTTTCAAACATCCAAAAGGGTTTTTATGATCAAATATACCCATCTACCTTTGATTTAAGTTAAAATTTAATTAGGGAAGCAAAATTCAAAATTACCATTTTGCCCCTTGGGCTCTCCGTTTCCTAACTCATTAAATTGAACTCAAATGACAAATTTTTATGGTACCCCACTCATAGGTCAATTAAAATATCAAAGGAGAAATAATGATTTTCTAATTTTTATTTAATTTATATAATTATTTTAACTAAAAAATAAGATTTTCAATATTAATTTTTTTAACTTATAAAAGTAAAGATTTTGTTTATGGAAAAATTATTGAAGGTTGTCGGCGCTAAAAAGTGAGGTTGAGTTTTTAGTTGTTAGGATGGATACCCCAACACCTGTTTAATTTAATTTAATATATGTAATTTGGAAAAATAATATTTTGGATTTTGTATAATACAAGACTAGAACGATCTTATATCCTAAGTAGTTTAAATAAACGAGCCAAATACTGCAAGTAATGTATTAATCCCGAAGGATGAATACACCACTTACTGGGAATGATCAATTAAATAAACTAAAGATTGTATGACATCCGTTAAGTCTGTGAAACCATTTTTTATTATAAGTCGATAAGTTCCTCGATTTAATATGAAGGATTAAGTAGGGTTTATATTAAACTGGGTTCTAAAATGCTTTCTATAAGGGAAAGCCCTTATAGTTAATTATATCCTAGACAACCAAAGTCACCTAAGAAGACTCTCGATAAAAATCAAGGGATATTATCTTCAAGGAGTTCAAAGGGATAAGACTTTTCAACAAGATTAGACAAAGAGGTGTAAAAGGGTAAAGACTCAAATTTGAAACATTTTATTGTAGAATTAAAAGGAAGAAAAACTAAGGGATGTCATAGACCCTGAGGAGAACCTCGGTGACCTCCCAAGCTATCCAACTGCTTGGCTTCAATTTTGGAGATTAGAATTATTGAATATTTCAACGTGCCAATTTTATTAATTAGTGCTTACATTTGTGTGAGATGCTCACATAAATAGCCTGGAAGATATGAGGATTTAGGTCTTGATCAACGATAGCCTCAGAATCCTAAGACGAGTTAGGGCTTACATTTTATCTTATTTGATTTTTAAATTTTTGTTTTAGTTTCAGTTCTATGGCTATCCTAAAAGTTTTAGATTTGACATGCAGGGTGACATCATTGTTTAACATGCAAGTTAATGAGCAGGAAAAGTACAGTAAAGAAAGTATAGGAAAAAAAGATGTTGTAAACTAAAAGTGTACCTGCGGAGTCTTCTTGTTCCTCCTCCTGAAAGTTTAGTAATTGAAAGATATATATATATATATATATATATATATATATAATATTGCAGGAATTAAAACATGTTTGTAGAAAAAG